>CM055118.1:726569943-726779943 GCA_029206835.1 Rana muscosa | reverse complement strand
ATGTATTCTATATATATATAGAGATAGAGAGAGAGAGAGAGAGAGAGAGAGAGAGAGAGATATTTCCCTCATGTTGTAAAATGCTGCACAAACTGTTAGCGCTATATTAATCCTGTATATATAAAAAATATATATATATATATATATATACACATTAGGTATCCAGAACATCTGTCCAGTACAAGCATGGTTCTCAACATTTTGTCACTTTAATAGCTTCTTTATAACAGATACAGTCAAATGCAGTTTTAAGCACAGTACAAATGCATATGCAAGAAAAATGAGTGTATCATTATATTGTAGCTTACATCATTGCATTGATTTTATGTGCGTTTAAAATAGTACAGCGTGCTGCATTTTTTTGCACATGAACGCATTATAATGCATGCGACCGCACCATAAATCAATGTAATTATAACTCAATAAAAGAAACAATAATGCCAAAAATGTCCGGCAAACAAATGCTTTACAAATACATATAGATGCGCAAGTGAAACTGCACAGTGAATGTGGGGATTGCAGGGCAAACCAGCCCATAAAATGCTGCTAATACAGAAAAATGCCTGTTGTTCCTGTCAGAAATCCAGTAAGCTTCTACCTTTTTGTGCTCCTAGGGTGAAAACACTCCACTATATATAGATACAGAGCAGTGAGTGATTGTCACCCTAGGGCAGAAAGTATTATACTGACAGGGTTACAAGGTAAAAATAAAGCCTTAAAAAGGAAAAGTAATGCTGTCACCACATCCAAGCATTGGTGAGCTTCACTATGTTGCATGTATGTTCCTGGATTTAGATACACTGATCCTCATTTATTAAATTAATTGAGCATGCTCGCTAAGCAAAATAAATGCTGTGAAAGAATACCCTTCATGTGCAAGGAAAATATAAAAATTGATTTTGCTTACGCAGGATTGCATTGATTTCCCACATTCACCAAGGTAAATGAAAATTCACATTGCAAAGTGAACAACTACTACTTTGTTCATAAATCAGGGTATTTGTTTACTATGTTGAATCAATTAAGGATTAAACATGACTAACCCTTAGTAGATACTGCACATTGCATAATATCAATACAGATTGCAGTCAATCAATATATACAGAGTTTTAAAACACGTACTCTACCTTTTCTAGAAGTGCCCATCTAATTCAAATCACATCATTTACAGAGTGTTTTTTTTTTCCTTTGAGAAGAATGTTAAATGTTATAGTAATGTCCCATGTAGCTAATGTTATCCACACTAAATAGCTGCACATTTTGATAACTGACCTACACTAACTACAGTGACTCATG
Organism: Rana muscosa; assembly: GCA_029206835.1. Lineage (NCBI taxonomy): Eukaryota > Metazoa > Chordata > Amphibia > Anura > Ranidae > Rana > Rana muscosa. The sequence goes on along the minus strand of CM055118.1, from coordinate 726,778,647 downwards.
CAACTTATACTCAGATTCTGTGGCGGCTGGTGCTCAATATAGGGGTCTGGCGACCCTGCGCCCCATATGGATGGGCCGCCACTGCTCAGATTTGAAATACACTACATCAATTGAAACTGCCTGCCTACATAAGATTCAGATTTAGGATTGTACTGCACTTTACAGTGATTGGACGATGATGCCAGGTACACCCTATGAAATGCAGTTGCAATCAGCGGGTGCACTTTGTTGCAGATCATACCCAGACAGCTGTGGAGGGATGAGGGTGGTAGATGTGTAGTTGATGAACCCACACCCTATATGCCACCATTTAGCACCATCTGCAATTTCATTCTCTCACCACACAAGTTGCTCTATTTTAAATATACCACATATTCTGGGCTCATAGTAGGGTTCAGTTAGTGGAATTAACCAAAGTAATGTAAAATCTATGTAAAATGAGAACCCCTTTACAACAATGACACACATCTATATCCACAACTAAGGTGTACATGCAAGATTTGCTACAGAATTGTAACAATTCCAGTGTAAATGCAGGAATTGTTACAGAAAAACACTTGCCTTACTCTACGTTTATTCAAGATTTTCACATAATGCTATATGTTGCAATTATTGGAAATCTAAACTTCGTGAAATGTTTTCATATTGTAGCCAGATATTTATGAGGTGTAATTTAATACTGCATAATGTAGGACTTCAATCCCGGGATTTGGATAAATACCTTTGCATCTGACATCATGGGAACAACATTTCCTGGATATCCATGTTATGGCTATATTCTTTATTTTTCTAAATCTAGTAGTAAATCTGACAAACTTTTCATTTTAGAGACTTTTCTGATGTTTTCTTTTTTTTATGCCCAAGGCTAGGTCAGAATTGTCTGAATCCATTTACTTTGTGATCCCTAACAGCTGTCAGATCAAAATAATATTTTAAAAAAATTAACTTTGTTTGATTTAAAACACAGCTATACAGGAAAAAGACATGTGCCTAGGATTATAGAAGTGTGACTACGTGTATTATCATCAAGCATATTCTTAAAAGCTCCTTTGTTTTACCTTCTGCTTCCTCTATATATGAGGAATGCATATTGAAGGATCATATTATTGTCCTATGGGGTTATTTAGGATTATATTCTATATTGTAACTGACTGCTAACCTATATCTTACACCTTTTGGACATCTTACACAGACCATGGAAGAGAAATCTAAATCTGTTTAGGATTAATCGTTTATGTTCCTGAAAGCAAAATAACATTTGAAAATTCTATAACTTTTCAATAGTTTTTCTGAGGACAGTACCCCTTTCTGTAAAAGTGTAGTACTGTCTCCTTTTCGTAAACTTCTTATTTTTACATGATTTTCTTGTAACACAATTTTATCAAAATCTCTTGTCATGCCTTCTGAGCTGAAATTTTAACCTAATACAAAGACAGGGAAACCAACATCTATTAGTCCTCTGTCCTTTACATAGATATACTGCATTCACTTCCAAACTGTGATAAAAAGTAATTACTAATTTTGCAAAGATTAAAGATAAGATAGAAATGATTAAAAGTGAAAGTATCATGAGTCATAGGACAAGAACATGCAAGCAACATTAGATATATATTTTTTTAAATAACAAACATGTCATACTTATCTGCTATGTGCAATGGTTTTGCACAGAGCAGCCCCAGTCCTCCTCTTCTGGGGTCCTCTGACTGCGCTCCTGGCTCCCTTCCTATGGGGGCACTCATGTGGGCTTGATCCCAAGTTGCACCATGTGTCTATTGACACACACACAGCGCATCTCGGCTTCACCCACCCCACTCTGCTCACTGGCTGTGATTGACCGCAGCAGGAGCCAATTGTTTCCCGCTGCTGCCTCCATGTCCAGTGAGGAGAGAGAGAGCGCAGAGAGCTGCTGCTCTTTGGCATAGTTCTAGATCAAGATCTGGCTCCAAGTATAAGGGGGGGTAGGGGAGCTGCACAGAAAAGGTTTTTCACCTTAATGCAAAGAAAAATGTAAACAAACCTGAAGCATTTACAACCACTTCAATTGAAAATCAAATTGTTTATTTCCCATGCTAAGTTTAAAAATCCAACGTCTTGCCAGCACAGATCATAATATGAATTGCTAAGCCTAGCAGAGGGCAATTCATTGAGTGAATCACAATTCTCTACCCTTTTGTCACCGAAAAGAATGACTTACTTTGTAATCTATGCTGAGATAACATTTGATTTTTCTGTTCAGCATGTCAAAATTTACCTTTGGGTCCTTCTCTTGTACACAAGAGTACAAATATTTTCCCAAGCTATGGAAAATCCTACTTTCAACAGTTGCCACCAGGACAGATTTTCTATAAATAGATTTTGCTTTTTTTCTCCTGTTTTTGAGGCATCCATCCACTTCTCCTAACTTTCTTACTACTATCACCAGGTAAAGGCAGTGAGTGTAAATCGTCCCATAGCGGTAACACCAATAAATTGAAACCTGACAGACGTTCTAACACTTCCTGACTGAACTGCCATATTTAATAGATTAAAATATATTTTCCAGGCCTGTAAAATTTTCACATTTTGCTAATAGCAAAACAGTTTCACAAATCACTGCAGTTATATGCAGATATTTTTAACTTTTCAAATGAGTTTTAATTCTGTTTAGCCAGAATTAAGTCTGTGATTTAATCACTTCTGCCAAACTACAGATGTAGACTTTATGATTCAGCTTTTCAGTGTGTTGTGCCAGACATTTTTTTTCTAAGGTACTCCATGGTCAGAATGAAGCCCTGAGACCCATACAGGCATCACTAAATAGTGGACCACAGGCTGGATCTGGACCGAGTCACTGTACCATCTGGACCCGCTGCAGTCATTCCATTTAGAAGCCGATTCCTCCCCTCAGCTGCTGCTAGCGCTGTCATCTTCGCAGAGCTGAAATCGGGAGGCAGCATAGTGCTGGATAATGGGTGGGAGCTGCAGTTAACTGGTTGCTATGATGCAGGGTGGTCCTAGCAACCAATCACAAGCTGTTTAACAGGAAAATTGTGTTGGAGCATGCAGTAGTCTGCCCTGGTAATCTGGTGCTATCGGAGTGTGTTTATTTTTGCTGTTGGAACCACCTACTTGTCTTAGCAGCAAACCTGATGTAAATAAAGTACATGCTATTTATTACTAAAAATTTCTCACAGCTACAGATCTGATTCATGCCTGCCTTGTAAGTTTAAATAGATGTGATGATCCAAGTAGCTGGTTTTTACAGCACAGGATGCAAGAGTGCATTCCTATGGCTTCCACACTGACTTTTATGGTGTGTTGTGTGATGTGTTTGCAGATACAGTGGATTACAGTGAACTCGGGTCAGGGAATACTGAATGAATGTTCTTGTTTTAACATAGTTCATTGGATTACAAAGAGTAAAGTAACATGGAGGTTTAAAGGGCATCAGCCTCAAAACAACCATAAAAGTTTCCAAGTCTTGTTTTGCTTAAGGATCAGCTTCCTCAAGGGGGCATAATGGTCTCTGCTCTTCAGGGGGTCTTCCTTACCAAATATACAATAATAATTATTGATAACAATTAAAGCAGAGGGATCTGTGTAATCTGTAGCAAATAGGTCCAGACAAACTGCTAAATGCACAGATGAAAAACATATTGGAGAGCTCTTTTACCTGCCAGCGGAATTGTATTTTGGTATATTCAGTCCTGAGATGTGTGCTGCTATGCCCCATAGAACAGTCCTGTCTGGCAGGGGAGAGGACCTGATCCTTTTCTGCTGCAGTTTCACTGTCAATAACAGGCCTCCTCCCCAACCCCCCACCCTGTGACTAAACTATGAAAGAAGAAGCAGCGGACTGATGAGCTCATCTCTCCTTCATTCTGCTCTCTCCACCTACCAGCATGCTCCTTGCATTGCGGCACACCTGATTGGTTCCTTGTGCTCCCGTTCCTTCCTTTTCTCTTAGCTCTGCTGTACAGAGACTGCAAGAGGCTGTTAATAAGCCACATTTAGGTATTCACACAGCTTGCATTTAAGAATACATTTAATGATATATTAGAGATTGCAGAGCTGCATTTGTGTCTTTTAGATCTGCTTGAAGTTCAGCTTTAACGGGAGATCTGCATTTACTTGAACCTGATGTGTGCTTTATTTTGTACAGATGAATTATCTGACATCTGCTTTCCCTTGTAAAGAGGAATTATTTATATAAAATATTACTACTGATAATAATAATAGTAAAACTATTACATGATTCTGTATTTCTATGCTGCGCATAATGTTCCCCGTGATGACGATTATTCAATGCTTCAACACCTATAGCTTGAGAAGCCTCTCCATATCAAAGCGATTACCATGTTTTAGCAATTCCATTTTTTTTTTTTGTTCTCTCTAGCTGTTTCATGAGCTGTCATGCTAACAATATTTATTCTACTCACTGACTTCTTGGGTGGATATATCTGTATTCTAAGGGGAGGGTTGCAAGGTAGATTTTGTATCCACAAATGTACTTTATGTATATGTATGTAATAGACACGTACATCTAAGTCAGTGTTTTGACATTTTGCTCTAGATAAAGATGCTGATTTTCTGTATTATTCAGTAGCTCTGGCTGCCACAGTTTTGTTAGACATGAAACCCCGATTGTTAACACCGTGGAATATATAAATATTTATTAACTGCATAGGTGCAGTTAAGATCTCTTTAATTTGGATGTCACAAAGAAATCTTGAAGAAGACCAGCTAGAATAAAACATGCAACTATTGTAGTTTTATCTTGGCCTTCGATTCAAATGTATTTAACTATTGTTTACAGAGTTCTTTATGTCTTCTTTTTTTTTTCTTAATATGTAACAAAGTGAATTGGAACTCTGTATCAGATGTATTTTAGGAAATATTTTCTAGGCCTCATGGGGGGCTGATGTATAAAAAGTCAAGACCCAGAAAATGATTTCAGAAAACCTTGTTGGTTGCTATTACTTTACCTTGTTTTGTTTTTTTATATATATATATCAACTCAATATAAATACTTTTTTATGGACATAAAGAGTTTAACATTTGCTGTCACAATACAGAAAACTACACAAATTGGCAAATAATACAATCTGATATATATATCTCTTCACTCATTTAACAGTTATTTTGACATACATGCTTCTCATTCATTTATAAATAGTTAAATGACATGGCTGTGGTTTTCTGTATTGTAGAATGTATTTTACATCATTAGTTTAAAAGTAATTAACACTTAACTCCAGACAGATATAAAGAAAACACTAATTCCTGCAGCTTTGTTTGAAAAAAACTATTACATTTGTGTAACCGCTTCCCCACCAGCGTATAGCCATATGACGGCCGCAGGAACCCTTCGTCGCTCTGGGCGGCCGTCATATTATGTCCTGGGATTCCCTGCAGTGTGGAGAGCGCACGCCTCCGGCGATGCATGCGCGCACTTGTCGCATCACTGGGTACCCGATGCGCATGCTCGGCGGCCGCGATGTCCGCCGGGCACCCGCAATTGCTCATCACAGAGCAGGGACGTGGATCTCGTTTGTAAACACAGAGATCCACGTCCTGTCAGGGAGAGGAAATCGATGGTGTGTCCCTTGTACATAGGGACACCAATCGGTCACCTCCCCCAGTCAGTCTCCTCCCCCCACAGTTATAGTTACTCCCTAGGGAACACATTTAACCCCTTGATCGCCCCTAGTGTTAACCCCTTCCCTGCCAGTCACATTTATACAGTATTCAGTGCATATTTATAGCACTGTTTGCTGTATAAATGTGAATGGTCCCAAAATAGTGTCAAAAGTGTCCGATCTGTCCGCCGCAATACAGTCCTGACAAAAATCGCAGATCGCCGCCATTACTAGTAAAAAAATAAATAAATAAAAATGCCATAATTCTATCCCCTATTTTATAGACGCTATAACTTTAACTTTTGCGCGATCCAATCAATATACGCTTATTGCGTTTTTTTTTTTTTTTATCCAAAAATATGTCGAAGAATACATATCGGCCTAAACTGAGGGAAAAAAAAGTTTTTTTAAAAAAAATTGGGATATTTATTATAGCAAAAATTAATAAATATTGTGTTTTTTTTTCAAAATTGTCGCTCTATTTTCGTTTATAGCACAAAAAAATTAAACCGCAGAGGTGATTAGATACCACCAAAAGAAAGCTCTATTTGTGGGGATTTTTTTTTTATTATTATTAATTTGGGTACAACGTCGCATGACCGCACAATTCTCATTCAAAGTGTGACAGCACTGAAAGCTGAAAATTGGCCTGGGCAGGAAGGGGGTGAAAATGCCCGGCATGGAAGTGGTTAAAAAACAGCCAGTGTTGGTACCTAAATAATGAGGCTAATTTACTAAAGAAGTTGATAATCCTCACATAATAAATTGTGTGATTATTTACTTCAATTATCTAGTCATGTGAAAAGCAAATTCCTGATTACTTATTTCATCTGTATGATTTGATAATTGAAGTAAATATTAATACATTTTTTGTGTGAAGATTCCTAATTCTTTTAGTAAATGAGCCCAGGTCACTTGATTTTTGTCTTGTGTAAACATCTATACAGCAAACCTCAGACAGAGAGAGAAAGGGACAGCCCTATAAACCAAACAGGTATGTCACATTCTTCAGATTGCTGACAGTATAACAGAACAGAGGGTCTAGTAAGGTAAGATAACCAGTCTACTACTTCTGGTATGACCTAGCTATATTGCTTAGGTCATCAAGCTGGCTTTGCCATCTGGTAGGACTGTGTAAATCTTAGGAACAATTAAACAGAATTAGAAATCTTTTAGCAGGTAAATCAGTTGGTGTGTATGTTTTTCAACTGTGTACTTATTGGTGCCTAGTAGTACACAAATTATGTTTTTTTTAATTTTTTGTATCATTTGCATAGTGAGAGGTAGCAGTAATAAATATAGTATGTACACATGCTATCCTGCAAAGAAAATTTTTTTACAAGGAAAAAAAATTGTGTAATTTGATCACATTCTGCTAAATGTAACCTTATGACAAAATATGTAGTGTCTACAGCACCATTGACTGCAACTCCCTCACCTTTCTAACCTTACTTTGGCAACCTAGACTCCTAGAAAACATAGACATGTATAAAAATGTCAGCTCTGTTTTTTTTTAATCAAAATAACACAGTAGACTATGCACAGCATCAAAATAAATGCCATTGAGCTCTGCAGAGTGAACATTCTAAAACTGATCTGAATGCATCCTGTGGTGTTCTATGTACAATTGTGCACTTGACTGAGGAACGCACAGAATGCCCAGGCTTAAGTTCTCTATAAAGCATAAACACTTGGCCCCCTTCTCCCCTTCCCAAATTGACCGGACGACAACATATGTGTAGTCGAATGGCCATAGCAGCATTTTTTATTACAAAACGATTAAAAACAACAATCAAAAGAAACTATGGTAATGCATATAATACAATCAATGCATTACAAATAAACAAAACCTCAGCTTAATCCTACCCGGTCTAAGGTCTTTGAAGTTTACTCACGACCAACCGGTTGTTTCTGCCACCCCATGAAAGGCCTCCAGCTGCAACTTACACCTGCTCAGGGACAATTAACACTTACTACGAGATTCAACCTACTTAAAACCCCAATGTTACCACTGTATTTTTAGGAAAGGACACCCATACCTCCAGATGTGCCCAACCCCTAATTCGCCAATATTTTATCCAGCGCCGCCTTCAAAGACCCAATAGACCCCCACCTGCTGAAATAAATTAACCCATAAAACTGAATAGCCGATTAGAACATATGGACCAAAGAAACTCACTACATGTACATGTACCTCAAGATAATTGGGAAGCTCCCCCAGACCAAAACAAACCAGGTAGGGAGGGTGGGAGAAACCTGTCTGACTCTGGGGCAAGCACTGACAAGATCCCCCTCCCTGCTACCCACTACAGGACACCCTTTCAACTTTGAGACCATCCAATCTGGTAAGCGGAATTCATCATTCAAAACATCACACCACTACTGTAAATACTCTGCCTCTTCTGCATGCCCCAGTCATGCTGGCCCTCCTCCTAGTTTCACTCAGCTCCAGACCATATACTTAATGTTCAGTAGCTTATACAAGCTCATCATTTAGATGTGCTTAACAAATCAAGAAGTCTTAACCTGCTTTAACCACGTCAGCCCTGGAAGGATTTACCCCCTTCCTGACCAGAGCACTTTTTGCGATACGGCACTGCGTTGTTTTAACTGACAATTGCGCGGTCGTGCGACGTGACACCCAAGCAAAATTGACGTCCTTTTTTCCGACAAATATTTAATCACCTCTGCGGTTTTTATTTTTTGTGCTATATACAAAAAAAGAGCGACAATTTGGGGAAAAAAAGCAATATTTTTTACTTTTTGCTATACTATATATCCCCAAAAAATATATAAAAAAAAAAATCTTTCTCAGTTTAGGCCAATATGTATTCTTCTACATATTTTTGGTAAAAAAAATCACGATAAGCGTATATTAATTGGTTTGCGCAAAAGTTATAGCATCTACAAAATAGGGGATAGATTTATGTCATTTTTATTATTAATTTATTTTTATTCGTAATGGCGGCGATCTGCGATTTTTATCGTGACTGCGACATTGCGGCGGACACTTTTGACACTATTTTTGGACCATTGTCATTTATATAGCGATCAGTGCTATAAAAATGCACTGATTACTGTGTAAATAAAACTGGCAGGGAAGGGGTTAAACACTAGGGGGCGATCAAGGGGTTAACTGTGTTTCCTCACTGTGTTCTAACTGTAGGGGGTATTGTCTCACTAGAACATGACAGAGATCACTGCTCCCGATGACAGGGAGCAGTAGATCCCTGTCATGTTGCTAGGCAGAACTGGGAAATGCCTTGTTTACATAGGCATCTCCCCGGTCTGCCGCTCCATGTCACGATCGCGGGCCCCTGGTGGACATCGAGCACGCTCATGGAGTACGCGGCACGTGCGCGCCCACTATGCCTCAATTTAAAGGGGACGTACGGGTACGCCCATTTACGCAGCCGTGCCATTGTGCCGATGTATATTGTAGTGCGCTGGTCGGTAAGGGGTTAAAGCAGAAACATCTAAATGCAGGAAAAGCAATGTGGGAACCATAAAAGTTGTTTATACCTCCCAGATAACTGCTCCTGCATTTTGAAGAGCTAAACACAGGTGTGCAAGTGTGCATGAGGCCTAAAGATTCTGATTTATTTCTAAAGCCCTGTACACACGATCGGATTTCCTATGGATTCTAATCCGATGGATTTTTCCATCGGAAATCCGATGAAGCTGACTTCCATCGGTCTTGCCTACACACCATCAGTCAAAAATCCGACCGTCCCAAACGCTGTGACGTAAAACACTCCGACAAGCCGAGAAAAATTAAGTTCAATGCTTCTGAGCATGGGTTGACTTGATTCTGAGCATGCGTGGGTTTTTTGTCCGATGGAGTTCCACACAGACGATCGGAATTTGCTATTGTTTTTTTTCCCATTGGATAAATTTAAAACATGTTCTATTTTTTCTCACCGATGGAAAAAAGACCGATGGGGCCCATACACGTGTCCGATGAGAAAAGTCCATCGGACTGTTTTCATCTGTAAAACCGATTGTGTGTACACGGCATATGAATACTGCTCTTTGCAAGAAGTGCTTTTCTCTTGGAAAAGTTGTGTTAACTGACCCCATACTTGCTCTATAATACAAAACTGAACATACAGGAGGTGGAGATATTTTATCACTGTTTATGATTACCAACTGATAACAGTTTTACATTACATTACTGCTAGGAAATTCAACTTTTTATTCCTACAGCCACCACTTCTAACTTTTCACCATACCTTTTAAAAAAAAAAAAAAAAATGCTAAATAAAAAGCTTTTGTTTTGTTTCAAATGTTTTTGGTTACGTGGCTCATTGATTATAACATGCAATATAAAGTACTGGAAATAACCATTTGTGTTTGCTGGTTAGTATAAATTAGGTAAACTAGAGCAGATCCTTTACATACTAAAGAGGTTCATTGCTATATTTGCCTGTACCAGTGAAATATACTAATGGGTGGTAGTAGATACAGTCTGCTTGAAATACTGTGGCTCCTTGATGGTGATGCTTAATGAATACTCCCTGAAGATCTAATTTTCCCATAATGGGGTTGTTTAAATCAATTTCAATATATTACAGCGTAAAGCATTTTTAGTATGCTGCCTTGAAAACAAGGCTTAATAAAATGTGTGCTCATAAAGTTTTATCACTATATGAAGTTCGATAACAATCTTTTCTTTAAAAATTCTACCGAACAATATGATCCGGTACATTTTCAGCAATAGATCAGAAATATACCTAAACATGGCTATTATTTTAAATGCCCATTTTTTTATTTCAATGCTGTTTTGTTCTCTAGTGAAATGTGTTGATAAATTCCAGTGATTAAGGGCCAATTTTTATGCCATATATTGGAAAGCTGCAGTAAATATCAAGTCAAGGAATATAGAGAATATTGTACCATTCCAGTTGGAGCATAGCTAATACCCTCTGTGTCAGCATAAAGAATGATAATACACCTTATTTCATTACAATATACTGCTAATGACGTTATTTGCATCCCTAGCATATCTGTGCATGATTGCTGCTAATAATCCTGTCATAATATGCAAGTGTCTCATTCCAATTGCAGCAATGAATTCAAAGATACATAGTACACATTTATTTCTGACTTTATAATGCTTGCTACTCATTAAATACTAAATGACTCATCCAGACATCTTAATACAGCGTAAAGTGACTGAGAGAACTAATAATTTTTCTCGCTTTTTCAAACCACACAAGCATGTTACTGATTTATAATTAATGCAGATTAAAGCTGTAAGCTATGTTTTTCACATTAGGAAAAAGGCTTTGCTGTGTTTTATGACTGCAGCGACCTTGTGTAGTGTAGACTCATTTGTCTCTCTTTAGTATTTTTAAGTACATATCTCTAGGATTGTTTGTTACCATATGATAAATATAAGTGACAGTACTTTTAGATGCTTCCCTTTGTCATGCAGCTCAAGGGGACTCTCTTATACCAAAATAAATACGTATCCATACATACTCTTTCATGTGCAGCTAATTGTTTAGGGAGATCCTATTTACCACATTGCTACTTGGGAAACTGTGCAATTTCTGGTTCGTTCAGTGCTAGCTTGTACAACATTAAAAGCATGTTCTCGCTGGTAGTAAGAGCTGAAATGTTCCACTTTCCAGTTGATAGAAATATTTCATGTTTTCAACAGCTTAAAGCAGAAAAAAGTACACTTTTTTGTTTTGCTTCGGACAGATGTTTTTGATGGTTTCAGCATTTTTAATGCCCTGCTTAAGAAAAAATAAATAAATAATGAAAAAAGAATAATTTACCCACGCCATGGAAAAAAAAAAAAGTAGAATACTCAGAGTCTCCCAATAAGGATTGAATAATAAGTTATTTTGCAAGGAATATTAAAGCAATCTGTACCTTTTAAAATTCAAAGTTACTCCTTTCATTGAAGAGCGTAGCCCAAGAGATGGCTGGCAGGTTCAGTCACTTTATAATGCAAAAAGTACTTGATAAGGATTTTTTTTTCACAGTGATTCCCTGATGCATCTAATATGTCAAAAATAATTAGGTTTTGGCAGATTTATCATTGCAGCACAAGCCTTTCCTTGAGTAGGGCCTGGATCATGTTAAGCCTTGTTTGTGTGTGACAGCATTATTATTCTTGTTAGTTGCCCATTTCCCCATCAGTCTGTTGTGTTTGGAAATTTCCCACCTCAACTTGTGTTCCTCACCAGTGTTTTTCTTCATTTATTGACAGTTGGTAAAGATATTCATTAATTTAGAGTTAAAAACATGTATCATCATGTCTTGCTGAACTGCTGGGCTGAAGTTGATTAATGGCAAAGCCTTGCTGCAGGTTTTCCTCTTGAGAAGCGGCACACTAGCCCTGCATATTAATAAGAGATTGTGGTTTCTATTAACAAGATAAAAAAGCAGGTCTTTTCTTTCTTCGGGGGTAAAGGCGATGGATGATTTTAAATATTTATATATATATATATATATATATAAGTCATTTATATTATGGCCACCTGCCTCATTGGAGCAGTGTCAATGCTCTTTTACAAAAACTTAATTAGGGATATTTGTGGTAAATTATTATTTTAAAACATGGTTGATATAGCAGTTTGTGTGTGTGTGTGTATGTATGTATGTATGTATGTATGTATATATTTATATATATATATATACAGTATGTGTGTGTAAAAACAAAATGTATATATATATTCCCGGTCAAAAGTTTAAGAGCAACCCCATTTTTCCAGTTTTTATTGAAATTTATACATTTTAATGTCTCAATGTACTTTGAAAATAAAAATAGAACAAATAAACAATTGGACATAAAAAAGAAATCATGCAATTGTTTTCAAACTAAATGTAATCTAAATTTGTCACTCATCACAGTAGCCACTTTTGCAGATATAACAGCTGAACACACTTGTGGCATTCTCTCTACAATGGAAATTAAATATTGTTCGGGAAATTCTTCCCAACACTGTTGCAGAAGTTCCCACAAAAGTGTTGAACTTGTAAGTTGCCTTGCTTTTTCACCCTTCTTTGCAGTTAATTCCAAACCAGCTCAATGGGGTTTAAGTCTGGACACATTCCATGATTTGAAGCCTACTGTCTTTTCTTTTCTTCTAAGGTTGTCCTGACTAAACCTGGAGATATGTCTTGGGTCATTATCTTGCTGTAGGATGACCCCCAAGTAGCTAGGCGTATTCCAAAGGGTATTGCATGGTACTGCAAAATGCTGTGGTAGCAGTTTGGGTTCACTCGCACTCTGCAAGTCGCCGACTCTAGATCCAGAAAAAGAGCACCAGACCATCACGCTTCCTTGTCCATGTGTGACTGTTGGTGACACACACCATGGAACCATGCTTTCATCTACTTGAGAGCATACAAATATTGATTCATCGTTCCATAAGACCTTTGTCCAGTCTTCTGTAGTCCACTGGTAGTGCTTCATGGCCCAGATAAGCCTCTTTCTTATTTTGCCATCTTAGCAATAGCTTTCTTATAGCCACTCGACCTGTCAAACCTACAACTCAAAGTCTTTTTTTCACAGTGGAAACTGAGACTTGCTTACTTCAATCCGTGTTAAGCTGTACTTGAAGCTGCTTCCTGTGAACTGCCTGTCATAGAAGCTGTTGACTCTCAGAAACTTGTCTTCCGGTTCTGTTGTGACTTTGGATCTGTCTGGAAGAGGGTGTAGCCTGTTTTAAGGCTGATTCTATACAGACAGAGAATATATTCTAAGTAATCAATAAAAGTCATGTCACCTGTAGGAATTGTTTGCATAAACTTTCAAAGCTAAATTTACTTACATGCTGTAGACAACTGTATTATGGAAAGTCTTCCAGGTCCCTTACTCCAACTTTCCTATTAAATTTGAACATTTAAATCAGACATATGCAAATCCATATTCAGCTTAAGAGCCAACCAGTCCAATCTAGAGTCTAACAGGCATGACAAATGCATGACAAATGCTTCACTAAGAACTATACATTTTAGTATGACTAGCTCGTATTTACTCAATCCTACAGTAACTACATTCAGTATATCACTGTAGATGAATAAAGATTGAATTATGAAAGGCAAATAGGTGGTTAACTTTGTTAGGGAAGTTGCACTTTGCAAAGGAATTTGTCCCAGAACTTAGTGAATGTGGAACAGCTTCACTCTGCAAAGAATGCCCAGTCACATGCAAGGAAAACAAAAACAACATTTTTCATGCACTTGATTGGGTGAAGGAAGCCAGAGTTCACCTTATTCACTATGATCTGAGGCAAAATATCTTGCAAAATGCAGCTTCTTTTGCAAAGTGAACAGTCTTTTTGACTTTAGCAAATCAACCCATGATATCTTTGGCATTTACAATCTGTGCTGAGGGTGTATTGAAGCACATTCAGTATGGACCCTTCTTTACATTCATGGAATAAAGATCAGATCAGACATTATGTATGGAGGAATATGCCTATAACTTTCAAAAATACAAAAATAAAAATTTCACATATCATTTTTTTTTTACTTTTTATGGTTCATATTTGGCAGGATTTGACCCCAAACATCTAACATCTATGTATACCTTTGATCCGTATGAAATATATACATTATTAATAGCGTTTTTGTGAAACTTAATGATTATAATTGTTTAAAGCAAACTTTAGGTCAAAACGACACAACAACAAAAACAAGGGTGCTCCAGCCTAGTACATTACCTAAAATAATATTTTTTAACAAAAATGTGTATCGAAATACACACAATGGCAATATTATTATTATTATTATACAGGATTTATATAGCGCCAACAGTTTGCGCAGCACTTTACAATATAGGGAGACACTACACCAACAGTACAATTCAAAACAAGAGGGTTAGAGGAGCCCTGCTCCTGCGAGATTACAGTCTAAGAGGCAGGGACTGGTGAAAAAAAAGGTAGGGACTCTGAGAGATGAATTGATGAGGGGAGTGGAAAATTTGGTTGTTAGCTGGAGGCCGGATAGGCCACCCTGAAGAGATGAGTTTTCAGGGATCGCCTAAAAGTGGACAGAGTAGGAGATAGCAGTACAGAATGGGGTAGTGAGTTTCAGAGGATGGGAGAGGCTCTGGAGACGTCCTTGAGACGAGCATGGGAGGAGGACACAAGGGAGCTAGAGAGCAGAAGGTCTTGGGAGGAGCGAAGAGGACGGTTTGGGTGATATTTGGAGATAAGATTGGTGATGTAGCTCAGGGAAGAATTGTGAATGGCTTTGTATGTTGTTAGTTTTTAGTTTTTTTATTGGGCAATGGGAAGCCAGTGGAGGGATTGGCAGAAGGTAGTGGCGGACACTGAATGGTCGGTAAGGTGGATGAGTCTGGCAGCAGCATTCATGATAGACTGAAGAGGGGATAGCTTGTGGAGAGGTAGGAGTTACTATATTCAAAGCGAGAGATAACAAGGGAGGGAATAAGTTGCTTAGTGGTGTCAACGGTTAGAAAGGGGTGTAGTTTGGAGATGTTTCGGAGGTGAAGTCTGGATGATTTGGACAGTGACTGGATTTGGGGCTGAAAGGACAGGTCAGAGTCTAGGAGAGGGACTGATGGTTGTATTATTGATCTTGATGGAGAATTCAGGGGGCGGAGCACGGGCTGGAGGAAAAATTATGAGCTCAGTTTTAGAAAGAGTTTGAGGAAGTGGTGTGACATCCATGTTGATATGTCAGTTAGTATGTCATGTAAGTTAGTAATGCGAGAGGAGACTGAAGGAGTAAGGTGAGGAGTAGAGAGATTTGTGTGTCGTCAGCATAGAGGTGATACTGGAAGCCATGGGAGTTTATTAACAAGGGATTAGGGGTAATTGGAGAAGAGAAGGGGTCTGAGGACTGAACCTTGAGGTACTCCTACAGAAAGAAGAAGTGGAAAGAAGGAAACAGAGTCATAGGTCACACTGAAGGAGCGCTGTGATAGGTAGGAGGAAAGCCAGGAGAGAGCAGAGTCTCGAAGGCCAAGAGAGTGGAGTTTTTTGAGGAGGAGGGCATGGTCAACAGTATATAAAGGCTGCAGAGAGGTTGAGTAGTATGAGTATGGAGTAGTGGTCATTGGTTTTAGCAGTAAGTAGGTCATTAGTGAGTTTCAGTAGGGCTGTTTCAGTGGAGTGTAGCAAGCGGATGCCAGACTGTAAGGCAACAAGAAGGTTGTTGTCAGTGAGGTAGGAGCTAAGATGATTGTAGACTAAGCGTTCTAAAAGTTTTGATGCAAACGGGAGCAAGGAGATATGTCTTAAGTTGTTCGGGTTGGTGGGATCCAATGAGGGCTTTTTAAGTAAGGGGGTAATCAGGGCATGTTTTAGAGGGGAGGTGCCAGTAGAGAGAGAGAGAGATTGAAGAGGTGAGTGAGGGAGCGTAAGATAGAATAAGAGGGTAACATTAGTAGATGTGAGGGAACAGGATCCAGGGGACAGGTGGCAAGGCGGTCTTCTGAGAAAACTCTCCAGTAGTAGCAAGGTCAAAATAAGAGAGTGTTGAGAGTGGATTAGTACAGGGTATGTTAAGTGGGTTAGATCTCTGTGCAGTGGAGATGCCCCCACAAATTGCATCAATCTTGTTTTTGAAGTGATTGGCAATCTCGTGAGCAGTGAGCGAGTTACTGGGTGGAGATGGTGGTGGAGAAAGTAGAGAGTTCAAAGTAGAGAAGAGCCAACGAGGACTGATGGACAGAGTATTAAATTGATACTAAAGGCTCCTTTTTTTGTTTTTTAAATAACAAACATGTCATACTTCCACTGTGCAGCTCGTTTTGCACAGAGTGGCTCCGGACATCCTTTTCTGGGGTCCCTTAGCCGCCCTTGCGGCTCCCCCCCCACATTAGATAACCCCCTTGGAGAAGAGCTCTCCCGAGGGGGTTACCTTGCGGGAAAGCTCCCAAGTCATACACTTGGTGTCCATAGACGCCGAGTGTATGTCTCGGCCCAGCCCCCCAGCGACTGCATCATTGGATTTGATTGACAGCAACGGGAGCCAAAGGCTGCGCTGCTATCAATCTATCCAATCAAATCCCGGACTCCGTGGAGAGGAGGACGGTGGGGACACGTTGAGGATATGCATAGGATGCATTAAGGTGAAAAAACACAAACCTTCACAAATCCTTTAATGAGGGTGACAAAGTAGGTTTAGATATGACCTCAAGCATATAATGTATCCTTGAAAACAGTCCATTGTCAATTCCAGGACCTGGATACCCAATATGGAAAACCTTAACAGTGCATGGCAAATACAAGAACTGATGTGTTTCAAGGGATATACCCTCTTCTTCAATGTACACCCCTTGAATTGCTTTAGCTCTTCCATTTGCCGTGCAGTGTCATTAAGGTCTGCCATATTGAGTGTCCAGGTCCTGG
Source organism: Rana muscosa (assembly GCA_029206835.1). NCBI lineage: Eukaryota > Metazoa > Chordata > Amphibia > Anura > Ranidae > Rana > Rana muscosa. Next base: position 726,761,687 of record CM055118.1, on the reverse strand, counting down.
ATTTGACAGGTGACTGTGTTCTAGGATACCTACATTGTATGCTTGTGGTCATATGGGCTTTGTGAGTTTTTTTCTACACAGATTTTTGTTAATGGTGTTTGAGGTAATGTACTAGGCTGGTACGCTCTTCTTGTTTAGAATTAAAGCTAATCCCAATATGAATACGGTTGTAAAGCCAGGACCGAGTTTAGGCACCAAAATGAACAGATTGCCCAACAATCTTGTTTGAAGATTGTTTGTCTTGCAACACTTAAGTGCTGATGCAGTGTTTTTTTTGTTTTGTTTTGTTTTTTTAATTCAAACTTGAAGTCATCTAAAGTTAGTAAACCACCAGTTATGCATGTTTTTAGAATTTTTTTTATCAAAAAATATCTACAGATGCCGGCAGTTTAGTCTTCACATTGATGGGCATTTGGGGTGGTTATTTTTATCTCCCATCGTTAAGAGCATATCCCTGACCCTTTATGCTTCTTTCACTTCACTATTGGATTGTCACATGCCCAAAATAATGGTGAGCTATTATTAAGACATTGAGGGCAGGAGCTGGTTGAGTCTGACTCTAAATCACAGATACAAAATTTGTATACTAAAGGACCCCAGGGGTCCAGAATAAATAAACTAAACTATGAAATGTTTGTTTCTTGTGGTTTGCTAACTTTTAGATGGCATAAGGTATGCTTTAATACTGTATAATGCATTTTTCCTTTAAAATCTATATCTCAAATGTACTGTGTTTTTTTAGTGGATTCTTTAGGAATGTTGTTTAAAAATAGTAAATAATAATTTTGACATCTGTTTAGGCAGTGATACTAAATTGATAATCGGTGGACTACTGGAGTTTAGCAAACAAATGGCCAACAGTTGGTTGCCACCCATTTGGCCAGTAATCACACTGATGTTTTAATGAAAGTTGCAAGCTTTTCTAGTTTTAACATTTGTTCTATATGAAATTAAATATTACTGTATATAACAACCCATTAGCTACTTAAAAAAAAAAAAATGAACAACAAATATTTAAATACTGTTTGCAGATATTTGCAAATTAGCTCTTACAGACGGTGTTGAGCATAGCTACTTTAGTGCACTACTGTGTTGGAAATTTATTTGAATTTCTTTTATGTAATTAATTTGTTCCTTTATTTCTTTCAAATTTTCAGACATTCTGTACATGTCAAAGAAGAGCCAGTGATTGCAGATGACGAGGACTGCCCAATGTCATTGGTCACAACAGCTAATCATAGTCCAGACTTGGAAGAAGACAGAGAGCTTGAGGAGGAGCCCTTGTCTGAAGATCTGGAATAAAAATCAGACTTAAGAGACCTCATATGAAGGGACATTGCACTGACCTTCAAAACCACTCCACAACCATGAATATTTGACAGATTTTTACTGTGACTATTTATTACGCATGGATTATGGAGACAGTCCTAGAGGAACTTGTTCAACTAGTCCTTTGGGATTTAATGCAACAAAGAATCTGCTTGCTGTCTTCTTTTTTTAAGACAAAAACTGATTTTCTTGAAAAAAAAACAAAAAAACTTTTCTTTATATAATGGCTTGCCCATTTAAAATATGGCTAAAAGGGTTCATGAAATGACTGAAAATGAGGATACTTGTTCTGTAGAAAGAAAATGGCCTCATATACTGCCAAAAATAGTGTTAGTTTCATCAATGTGAATCTGAAACATACAGTAGATGTAATGTTAGAAACTGTTCCTGGCCAAGTTCAACTTGTTGCTATTTTTTTTTTTTTATTATTTGCACAGGAGTAGGATCAGAAGTTTGTAATAATAATTGTTCTAGCCGAATTGAAAAAAAAATCAACAAGCACATTTTTTTTTTTGTTTTTGTGTTTATTTTTCTTTTCTTTATTTTTTTACTTTTATGTTGGTGCCACCAGCTGTAAATGACATAAATTAGCTATTACAAACCACAGTAATTAGACTGTTGCAACATCCAAGAACCTTTAGGCTTCCAGTCTGTGCTGTTAGTGTTAAGTTGTAAAGTGCAATCCTAAACTAACATTGTCTGTGCAAGCACCGTAGAAACATTTGCATATCTGCATCTATCTGACAACTATACTATTTACCTCCTTGTGATAAAGCTTTGTCTACCTGAGAATACAGTCAAAGGCTACAGCTGCATACCAAAGCCAACTCTAACAATGGCCAATAGCTCAACGACAGAAGCAGCCACTTGCTTTGGTCAGTCTTCTGTAACTTTAATTCGTACAAAGGAACCGTTCCACGAACTACCTGTTGTTTTCTGATGACCTCTGGGATCTTTTTATTTAGCCCTACACAAAGAAATAAATATGAAATAAGTTAATTTTTCTGAGGCCAAAAGCCACTCCAAATATGACGAAGATCTCACCTAAGGATAAAGTGAGAACAATCCAGTGGAAGTTTTAATAGAAAACAAGAAAATGTGGAGAACCAACCAAAACCTGTAACTGTACTTGATACAAATGCAGAATGCATATTGTTATATAGAAAACAATGTGGTTTCTATTTTACTTCCATAAAGTCTTTCTTTCTTTTTTTTTTCCGTTTTCGTGGTGAATACATGTTGTTAGAATGTCTTGTACTGTATGGTCTTTATCTGTTGTGTACTATTTTTACAGTCTTAAGTTATAATAAAAATGTAGGAACCAAACATAAAAGGTCTAGTAAAGCCAAAAAATAATTTCATATTGATTTAAAGTGAGCTAGGTAAGTTTTTACACTGAAAACAAAGATATAGCAATTGTAGATCATGGTATTTATTTTCAGTCAAACCAAAGTTACATAGGATTCTGCCTCTGCTTAAACGGGATGTTAATACTAAAAATACACTTCCCTCTGAAAACTTGCAATGACCAACTTGTTGGAATATGCTGGTTTTCATAACCCAAAAATAATCCCAATTCATTATTGTCTATGTTAAAAAAAAAAATACATAATGTAGGTGTTTGCTAAAACCTAGAAACTTTACATGTTGCTTTTTATGTGCTGTGCCAAGTCTTGATAAAACTTTACCCCAACCAAGGGACCTCATAACCGAATTATGGTTATTGCTTTACAAATAGTTTTTGACAAAGGTGGCTGCTAGAGCTTAACATATGTACCAGCTCCATTTGATGGAAATGGTTCTTGCAAACTAAGCTCAACATTTATTCTTTGCTGAAGCAAGAATTATACGCAGTCATCTATCACGCCAAATAGAAGGACACAACAGCTTTCAAAGGGGTTTTCCCACTTACCCAAAAGGCTTTCTGAAAGCTTCTACCTCTGCAAAAGACAAAATTAGAATAAAATGGCATAACATTAATTCTTACAAAATCAAAGTACCTGCAACTATTTTGGTATTTGTCTATTGGTCATGATCAACCTAAACTCAGTTAAGTAATATTAGATGAACATGTCACATCACTGATAGAAAGATAGCCCTTAATTATTATGGAAAGGAGAAACAAAATCTCCCCACAAAAAAGGGCAATCAGTCTTCATATGTGCGTCCACCTTGGTAGAACTAATGTGATATTTGCACCACCAAGAAAGTGGCCAAAGACGATAATGCTTAAGTATGCATACCTCAGTTACAAAACTTTAAAGGAAGTCTCAGCCACAGAATGCATATACTTGTAGAGTTTTGCATGGGTTTTGTATAAATACAATTAAAAAATAGCTGCTTGCACATTATACCAGATAAACCTCTAAAACTGCAGTTGCTTTGAAATTAGATGTTAGGTTTTTGGGGGTTTTCTGAGATGCTTGGTCTGTATTTTGATAATTGTGCATATTATGTAAAAATGTTGGTGGACCCATAAATGGCCAGACTTTTTTCTAAGAAAAATGTTGCTTTAATGCATTTCATTAATTTTTTCTCTTATATCATTGCTTGCTAGGTAATAGCAAACTTGCTTTCCTGCTCTGCTTTTGCGTAGCTGTTGTAAGGCTTTGAACTAATGTATGTATTTATTGCTTGAACTTCTGTGCATACCTTATAAAGCATACTGTCTGACAATTTAAATGGCTCATGTATTCTTGCTTCTATCATACGCTGATGATGGGGAACCATTATGTTTTGTATACAGCCAGTTTTAACTGTAGCACAAACATCTGTTTATGTATTGGTGGTATATACCTGTTTATTTATCTTTTTTGAGGTAAACTAATTTTGATACTTTTTCATTGCCGTGTACTGTGTGTTCATACCTTGAATTCTCTGACGTTAGAAGTCATGGTTGAATTGTAACAACTGTTATTTGTTCTGTACTCATGGCTTTCACTGCTGAATAAAATTAAAGGACCAAACCTGGGATTTGAAAGAAAACTGTCTACCTCTAACACCAGGCAGATTTTTAGTTTATGTAGTTTTATCCACAAGAACACAGTGGGGTTAGGACTTTTCCTACATGGGCGATTTCTGGGTAATCCAGAAACGTCTTTGTTTTCTCATAATTTATCATGATCTTTCTAGCAAGTATATTTGGGTCTGCATGGCAGGCAGCAAATGGGACTTGCTATATGACCTGCAGAAATGTGCGATCACTCAAACTGATTACACAGTGCTGTGTATCCTTATGTTGTATTATAAAGCCCACAATAACCTGCTCCTCCAGTGACTGACCACATAGAAATTCTCAGTCCTACAGTAGAGCAAAAAATAAACCAGCCATGTAGCAGACCCTTAAAGTGCATCTGTAACCTATACAAAGTTGAGGAAAGCTTTTATGACCTCGCCAATTATTTCTAATATTGCAACCAAGTTATTTGGAATCACTCATTTCTCTAGAACATTACACAACCAAATTTTTATTAGCCTTTCTTCTATGGATGGAATTTTCTTAATTGATGGCTCATTCAACAAAAGGGCTTCCTCCACTGTATAAAGGTAATCAGTACATACATATTTGTTGGCTTATAGCATACATTCTGTATTCATGGCACAAATCATCTTCTGGAAAAATGGTTCAAATTTCATATGACTGTTAAAATGTAAGTAAAAAAAATTCTATACTTTCGTTTTTGGCACTCAAAATATCGAAGGAATATTCATAATCCTTTGTACCCTTAAATCCTAATTTTAAGATATTTAGGATATAGGTGAGGACTTTGAAAGCACAGGTAGAAATATAACTACTTTACCACTGAAAGAAAATATTTAAAATGTGTTGATATTGGTCATATTCACTTGAAGCTGTTGCAAATTTATTCATGTTAGTATCCATGCTTAAAAAGAAAAGAGAAGAAAAACTTGACACGCTAAAGTGTGAAAGTTGATATTGCTTTTTTATGTTATTTTTTTACCAAAAATCCTGGGTTTCTTGTACATGTAGCTATTATAAAATGTCTTACTCTTTTGAATTGTTGGTATATTTGTTCAAATAATTCAAAAACTTTCATCAATGAGATCTGGTACAGTAAAAGGATGTACATTTTTACTATATGTATAAACAGTATTTCTGAACTGTTGGATGTAAACATGTATATGAGACCATTTCATTCATTTGCTTACATTTCTGGAATAAAATTAAATATCTGAATCTTCTGACCCAATTATTACCATCAGATCTGGATTTCTTACAGTACCAGTACCAAATGCTTAGTATAAAAGGTGACGCTGGTAAATTTAACAAAGTGCTGACAATGCTTTAAAACATACTTTTAAGTACTCTTCCTATACTGTTATTGCAGGCTGTAAATCATATTGGAGCATGAGACAACATATCAGATATCTTGCACAGCACAAGAACAGGAGTCAATGACTATATTTTTAATAGATTCTGTATTCAATAAAAAAATACAGCCCAACTTCCAAAACCGTACAAGCACATAAAACACTTTGTACAGAAAGTATCATTACAGATTCAGGACATCATGACACAACTACAGCTATATTTTCCCCTAAGTTGCACATTTTCTCATTTTAAATAAAAATCTGTATTTAGAAAGAAAAAACAAAGATATGGTAGAGGAGAAACGTTTGAGGTGTAGGACGGTATAGACAGAGAATGAATAGGGGGAGGGATAGGGAAGAAGGCAGAGGGGAAAGGGACAATCCAGATAACCTCCTTTCCCTCCTTCCTTGTCCAAAATCCAGCTCTACTTTCAGTAGTTGTAAAGGGCTCAAGGTGTATTCCCCAGTGGGGAAGCTAAAAAGGTTTGGTCCCTGTAGAAAAGCCAAGGCCGCCAAATTTGCCAGTATTTTTCAGCCTTCACATTCAGAGCCATAGTAAGTTGTCTCATTTGTTAAATCTCTAATTCTAGAAAGGTGGAGGAAGGTGAATTGCTGGAATCCAAGCTTTGGGAGCATTGAGTAGAGGGTAGATATTTAAGCAGTGAGCTATTTTATTTAATTTTTTTAAGCCAATGGTTCTAATATGTTTATTGAAATCTGTAATATTCTAATTAATGTAGTCAAGGAAGATTTAAACCAGATTTATCAAATTACTGAAAAAAAAAAACAAGTGGCCTAGCTGCAGTTTTCCCAACTCACATAAGTATAAAATACTGCCAGATTAGGCTGTTCACATGCCGCAACCACGATGCTTTGCATTGTGGCACATTTATATTCCATGAAGGCTTTATTGTGTCATTTAAAATATACAGTACATTAAAAACATATTAAACATGGCCCATAGAAAACAAGGTATACATTAAGTGTATAAGCTATTGTGGCTCAGTACAGATGTTGAGTCTTTGTAATGCTTGATAGATAAAGGAGTATCATGCAGTAAGTAAGCTGCTGGCTTTCAAATCAGAGACACACTTGTAAGAATCTGTATTGTATATTCTACAGAATCACAGAATTCCTGTAATATGGGACAGTCCCAGAAAATATGTAAAAGGATTCCATCTGCCCCCACGCTTCTCCAATAACTGGTGGACACCTGCGGGAGCATGCGTTGAACAATTATGGAAGTTTTATACCAGAAATCCCCGAGCCACAAACCAGTGCTGGTCTGTGGCTTGCTGGGGGCGGGGCTGTGCTTTGGGGGGTGGGCAGTGGATAAAGCAAGTCAGCACAACTTGCACTCCCACCATCCAACCACCTGAGGGAGCCTGCTCCCCTTCTCCCAGCACCACTTCTCCCTTCCCTCTCTGTGATCAGGAAGGTGAGGAACAGAGATGAGAAGAAGACGTAGAAGAGCTGGGCCAGGGACAGGGTCATCATTGTCATAGAGCACTGGTGAGGCATATAAGCTGACTTCTGGTGACAGGCTGAACACCCCCCCCCCACCCTGTTCGCAGAGGGGTTGTCTTCCAGGAAAATGGTCCTTGGTGCCAGGGAGGTTGGGGACTGCTGTTTTATACTATCTGCTTAAAAGTTTGTAACCACTTTCCTGATATTTACAAGCTATAAAGGCCTTATATGAAAAGAGAATGATGCGGTTCTTTTGAGCTTGAGAAAATGCAATTCCCAAGTTGTCTTCCCAATGCTTTAAAAACTGTGGTTCACTTTTTTGTCAGTCAGGGAAGAGTCACAGACTATTTAAGGCACCTCTTTATTTGTATCCCTTGTGGTGCGCAAACTCTCTTGGAGGCTCCTGAAGGTTTGCATCACCTAGCCAGTAAATACCATCATTCTCCTTTCCTGCTAGCTGACTCCCTAGTTTCCTGGGAAAGTTGACAGCACTTCAAGGATGTAGAAATTTTATATACGATGAGACACTCTTCTGTATCAGATGTTTAGTGTGCATTACAGCCAGCATTTACTAAAGAAGATAACGAACATGGTAGGTACTTACTGAAGTACTGTATATACTCAAGTATAAGCCGAGTTTTTCAGCACATTTTTTTGTGCTGAAAATGCCCCCCTTCGGCTTATACTCGAGTCACCTTTTTGTGCCTGATCTCCCGGAGTTTGGGGACCCGGTACCAGCCGGACGTAGGTCCCCTGGACCCCAAACTTGGTACACATGTAGCGCCACTTTTCCTCTACAAGTGTGCAAAGTTTGTTGTCTGGGAGACCTACGGCCGGGGAGCACAGATTTTTCAAAGCCGAGCACCCCTTCCATAGACTCCCATGTTAAACGTCAGTCTAGGCATGGGCACAGTGAGGCATGGGCACAGTGAGGCATGGACACAGTGAGGCATGCACATGGACACAGTGAGGCAAAGTGAGGCATGCAGATGGACACCCTAGGCTTATACTCGAGTCAATACGTTTTCCCAGTTTTTTGTGGTAAAATTAGGTGCCTCGGCTTATATTTGGGTCAGCTTATACTCGAGTATATACGGTATATCTAAAAGCATCAACAGCAATGCATCTGCATCCAGTAAGTGGCAAGCTTTGCTGTCAAGTTTTTGGTTTGTACTTGGAGTGAAGCTTTCATCTCTTAAAGTCAGGGAAAAATCTTAAAATTTCTTGTGTTCATAATGTCAAAAATATCCTTAACATTGACATACTGTAGACCTTAACGGCTAACCCTACACAATTATTTAAAATGATCTACTGACTCAGAGCTTCATTTCAGATACATCCTTGATAATTACTATGATGCACACCAAAAAGTCATCATAACATTTCACATATAATTTTCCCTCTAACACTAATGCCTTGTACACAAATTATCAGTACCATACCAAATTGACACTGCATTAAGATACCAGCTGGGACACTGATCTGAAAAACACGATTTTAATAGCGTAAAGGAATCTAGAGCTTTTAACAGTGCTTTTATTGCTTTATGTACCTTCTTCTCTCAGTAAATCCTGCACCACCCATTTCATGTACTGGTGTCATAGGGAGAGGAAGCGATGGGAAATATCACCAACTGGATTACAGGCAGCATTTTAAAGTGTAAAATACTTCCCCACTTTAAAACTAAAAAAAAAAACAAATGTCTGGAGTTCAGGCTTTTAAGTATATCTGTTGCCAAAACATTTTTTTTTTCGTTTTGGATGCAGTAGAACATGATTTTAACTTTTAGTTTTGTTTTGTTTTTCTTGCTGGTTGTTTTTTACTGGGGTGACATAACAGGAAGTCAGAGGAAATCCCATCTTAGACAATTGTCTTTAAAACAGTTGTTCTCATTGGAGATTCTCCCTGACTTACTGTTTAGGTGTTAATTCTAATAAAGGTTTAAACTGTTCCCTACTCTATGCCCAATGCATTTTTAGTTAAACATATTGGGGGATATTATTTTATCTTAATCGTACAGTTTAGGACACATGCTGGATATTCATACACCCTGGGTTATAGGCTGCTACCTTCAGGTGATTGGACACTGGCAAAGCTTTTGGACCCACCCCATGGGCATGCTACCCAACTCAGTAAGATCTTATTTTTTTGCTAGCATCCTTGTGTGATAGAACTCTTGTCCCTTATGAAAACTTTTCTATGCTTAGCTTAGTTATTTTTTCAAATTCTTCAATTAGCTCTTGAATTAACTCCATATTGCCTTCTCTAACAATTGAAGCAGTGCATCTGGATCAGTGTAACCTCAATAATAACTTGGTAACCATACCCTGACTTCACGATGTGGGAACAGCCTGTAATCTTGCTTTGGGCACTGTATATTGTTGGGTGCTCACCTTGGCACTGAGTGCAATGCATGTAGTTAGCTGCAGGGTGCTATACAGGTCCAGGGCCATGCTCCATACCTATTTTTCCCAGACCCTGAAGACCTCTCCGAGATTATGCTCACCGTGAAGGGGGAAATATGTACCCATACAGGGATCAGCAACTTGAAAATGTAAGACACAAATGTCCTGTTATCTGACTGATACTGTGTAGCCTAATAGCAGGTATGAAACTTAATATAGATAAACATATATCAAGGGAGCTCCGAATGTCAGGACCAGGCAGATAGTGTCTCTTTTGGAAAAGGGTATTCAGATGATGTGGTCTTCAAACACTTCAGGCCGCACTCAAAGAGGAAAGCAATCTCTAATAGAAAACAGATAAAAGAAAAAGAGGCGCCTCTGAGTGCAGAATTGAAAATTAATATATCCACTACTTTTTCCTAAATAGTGTTTGTTTTTACATTAAATGCTCTCAGGAAACCAGTAATGTTTTTGAATTTATTCGCTACATTTGGCAGTAAAAATTACACCATTCAGATCTTAGTCTTAGGTGATGACCGCCTGTTACATTACACCACAGGTCACACTAGTACCACTACTTCTGCCTAGAGCCTTTACTTTGCTCAGACACTTCCTCCTACCTTTTTTTTTTTTTTGGAAACCAGGCACGGTAACTATGGCAAAAACTCATACAACACTTGTGATTGCAAATCACCTAAACCACCAGTGATGATTCTTTCCCTGCAGTGGAGCAGGACCCTATTTTAACACCAGTCTCTGCATCAGATTTTAGCTCTATTTTAAGTGGCATACCAGACCATAGCAGATTTATATGTCAAAATTTAATAGACAACCAACTACTCTCATGGGCTAGGTAGCGGTAGAACTGAAGAAGATCCGAAGGCACTGTTAGAGGAGGACACTTAAGATTTCTTATCCCCAGGCTCCTATACACCTGATGCTTGCCAGTGTAGGTATACTCCCTTCTGCTGTGCGCAAAAGTCTTTGTATAGTTGCCCCACTAGGTAGGTACTAAGAGACCTGCAAAGTCTAAAAATACAGTTGTGCTCAAAAGTTTGCATACCCTTGCAGAAATTGTGAAATTTTGGCATGGATATTGAAAACATGACTGATCAAGGCACATGGGCGGAGCCTGACTAAGCAGACATGCCAGCTTAGAGCTCTGCTCCTGAAGGGATGTTTCTGCCTTTCATACCAGTTGAACGAATGGAGATGGACAGGGTTCATAGAGCCCTCACACCTTGCAAAGCTGATGGACCGACCACTGCACGATATTATCGTGAAACTTCACTATTTCCGTACCAAGGAACAACTTCTAGCTGCTCTAGCTAGAGCAAAAGATTCATGAATTTTCCAGGGGCATACCTATCAACTTTTTGCTGATCTATCTCAACTCACCATCTCTATGCGTTGGGCTTTGAAGCCACTTCTTTAGGTTTTACAGAGACATCAAATCACCTATCAATGGGGCTTTCCATTTTCAATTTGCTTCACTTACCAAGGATCTAAATATGTCTGCCGTTCTGCTGAAGAACTCCAATTTTCTTTACAAAACATCCAGCTTCTAGAATACCCTCTGAACCAAAGCAAAATCGTTCCGGTTCCCTGCAAAACATTAGCTGGAACTGTAACTGTAAAAAAAAAGTCACCATCGGCCATAAAAACGTGGTCGTTTTTGTTCTCCTACGCCCACTCCTAAGGACTCTACGGACTAACTTTTTTCTTTTTTGCTTGACTCAATGTCAGGTGTTTAAAAAAAAAATTCCAATAAAATGTTTGTTATTGAGATATCACAAAGTTATAACAAAGCATACAAAGACAGTTTTACTGTATACAATACGCCAAACATGTGCCATGTTATAAATTGCTCCTGGACAGAACAATAACATCTGTTTAAGCGTACATCCAATGTAACAACAAAAAATAAGAAAAAAACGTTGTATGTTATGAACAAAAATAATTTCCAGCTCGAAATTATTATTTTAAGAGTATTATCGAGATATATAGCATTATATAGAGGGGGCAGAAAAAACCAAGGACACACAATAAGAGAAAAGAAAATTGATGGGGAGGGGAAGAGAGTGGGTGGTAGGTTTTAAATATTGAATAGCAATTATTTCACATAATAATTATGCAAGTAATTTTCTTAATAAGTTAGGGGATGACATACAAGATTCACATGTATACCTATCTATAGATATCAGAAACCAGTACTTTCACGGGTGAAAGAACAACCAAATGAAACCGCTACTATTGGAGATCTAAAATCAGAAATCAAAAATCAGTCAATCAGCCATTTTGCATCTTGGCAAAAGAATCGGAGTACTTAAAAAGAAACCATGATCTCCATAGTTTGTGGAATTTTTCTGTGTTTTCAGACGCCATAGCCGCTGTCTCTTCCATTTTGTATATGGAGTCCACAGCAAGTAGCCATTCTGCCACTGTGGGTACGTGAGTCGTTTTCCAATGTTTGGGAATAATTGCTTTTGCCGCATTTAGCATATGTCGCACTACAGATTTTTTATAATTGCTTAACGAATAATTGGAAATGTGCAATAGGCAGCATTCTGGCATAAGTTTTAGTTTTGTCTCCGTTATGGAATTGAAGTGGGCAGTCCCACAGATATGCAGCATGGCACCCTTGCCATTACCACAACGCCAACATGCTTCTGTCGTTTCTGGGTACCAGGCATGCAACCTGGCTGGAGTGAAATACCAATTTGTCAAGATTTTATATGATGTTTCTTGGGTGCTGGAGCTGATAGAGCTGATAGAGCATTTGTGATGCATTTGTGATGCAGGCATTAAGCCATTGCTTGTCCGTGAATTTTGTTTTGAAGGCTATTTCCCACTCCTTTCTATGTTTGCAAGGGGGCCCACTTATGTTGGATTGCAACCAATTGTACATCAACTGTTCACAAAATGTTATATGTGTAGGGGTTGGGGTGTATGTGGAATAACAAAGAGCTCCTACAGTGGCACCATCCCCTAAGAATTTGCAACTATGTTACAAGAAAAAGGTTGAATGGGGTGGGACTTTGTATGTGCCTTGGAGGAGTAAATAAATATAGAAATACTAGGATTATAGAAAAATAAACAACTTTTATTTTTCTGCCATAAGGCAGTAATACCAAGAGATTAAAACATGAAATAAAACCAAGTTACAGTTTAGGGGTTTCAAGTTCAGGGTGTGCGATTCCCAAGCATAGAAGAAAATGGGGCCTACGCGTTTCGCGGATTTCAGCTTTGTATAAACTCTAGAAACAAAAAGTGTTGATAGAAAAATACACGAATACCATATTTGATATAATTCAATACAAAAACTAGATAAAAAATATAAGGGAGAAGGGAGACAAAAGTATACATGCAATGATGTTTATACATTCATTAGATATACATTTATGACCCTCAACATAGATTGTTACAAACTGGATATTATATTAAAAAACACTTTGAGCTATGTACACAGTTGCATTTATGTGAAGCAGTGCTTCTGTCTCAGGAGGACACAAACAGAGGTACACATGTTGTACCGTAAAGGTTATCAACATATGTTAACATGATCGAACATATTAAGTATATATCTATATCAGAAGAGAAAAAAAAACCCTTACCAACGAGCTGTAATTGCTAGACGCCGGTGTGGCGGACGAATTAGGCTTACGTGCCTGTGAGGACACTCCCCCCTACCTATAGGTGGGTCCCTATATATATGAACAGGAAAATCTAATAAATTAATGGCTAGACATTGGACGTATGTGAAAGGAAAGTGAAGGGGTAGTTGGGGAAGAAAAAGGAGAAGAGGGAAAAGGGGGAACAGGAAAAATGGGGAAAAGGAAAAGGGGAAAGAAGAGGAAAAGAATCAGAGGGGTAAGAAAGAAAATAGAAACAAGGGGGAGAGGTCCCTGAGGGCAGAATGGGGATGGGAAGGGGAAAGACAGAGATGGAAAAGGGGAAAATAGTGGGGGGGATGGGGATGGGGGGATGTGGTGGAGGGAGGAAAGGAAAGGAGAGTGATGGAACAAAAGGACAAGGGGAAAAGGAAGGAAAAAAAAGGTAAAAAGGAGGAAAAAAGAAGAAAAAGCAGGAACATGGGGGGGGTAAAGAATGGAAAAGAAGAGGAAAGGGGGGAGAAGGGGCAGGAGAGGGAGGGGAGGGAAAGGTGAAGGGAAAGAGGGGAGAGAGGGGCGGAGGGGAAGGAAAAGGGCAGGAAGAAGGAGGGGAAGGGGAGGAGAAATAAAAGGAGAGGAAAGAGGGGGGAGAGGAGGGAGCCCTGGACAGAGTGTTATGGTGCCAAGGGAAAAAGGGGAGTGTGTGTGAGTGTGTATGTATATATGTATATGTACATAGAAATTAGGATATTTCATGGATATGCAATTAGCGGACCTCCAGCTGTTGCAAAACTACAAGTCCCATCATGCCTCTGCCTCTGGGTGTCATGCTTGCTGCTGTCAGAATCTCGCTATGCCTCATGGGACTTGTAGTTTGGCAACAGCTGGAGGTCTGCTAATTGCATATCCCTGATATATTTGATCACTTACCAAATATATACACTAGATCAGATGATTGATGCAGGTGAAAACTTATGGAGGCAGTTCAAATGGCCAAAATAGACAGGGGTGAGATTAAAAGGTCTCACTGAAGGCGCATGCGCGGCAGCTTCCAAGATGGCCGCCCTCATCTAAAGCTCCGCTCCACCACGGCCCTATTCTGACCACCGGAGCTTACAGAGCGCTCCACCGGACCCCTAACCGGGATAATCGCACAGGGGACACCCCCCGGAACCCGCAGATGTCATCCTCGCTGGCCAGGAGGGACCTCTCCAGCCAGATGTCAGCCGCGCCAGGCCCCCTCAGCTATGCCAAGATGGCGGCGGCTCCACTAGGCCCGCTCCTCACAGAAAGCTCTGAGGACTCTATAGCTGACCAGGATCTGGTCCCACCTCTACCCCCCGCTGATCCCAGCCATCTCCCCCTCCTCCACTGAATCTTTACTGGGCAGGATGGGCGCTGCATGTCCCACTACACCTATACACAGGCATGCTTCTTTCAGTCAGTGAAGCACAGGAGGAGGCCCCAACCCCCACTGACTTTCCCTCCATGATGACTGCATTCTCTCATATGCTGTCTAGGAGCCTGGCTCTGAATGCTGCACAGATTACATCCTCCATTCATGCGGATCTGCAGCAAATTGGGATCAGGATGGACACTATAGAACAGAAAGCTGATCAGGCCGTGGCAAGGATTAATCAGAATTCCTCCAGGCTGCAAGACGTGCAGGATCAATTGGAAACTGCTTTTGCAAAGATCGATGACCTCAAGAACAGATCAAGAAGATATAACTTTAGGATACGGGGGCTCCCGGAATCAGAGAAAGAGGTACAATCCGCTGTGAAATCACTTTTAAAGACCCTTATCCCTGACATTACTGAACCATGTCTGGAGCTGGATAGAGCTCACAGAGCCCTTCAATGTCCTCGCTCTGATGGCCTTCCCAGAGACATCATTGTGAAACTGCACTATTACTCAGTCAAAGAAGAGGTGATGAGGAAGGCTAGGTACTCTGACAACCTCACTTTGCATGGCCACAAAATCCAAATTTTCGCTGACCTTTCTCCATACACAGTACAAAAGAGACGCTCATTTAAACCGTTATTGCAAGTGCTCATGGACAAGGAAATCGCATACAGATGGGCCTTTCCTTTACGTCTGAACTTTTCCTACAAGAACAAAAGCTTTGGCTTCTCCTCATTTGCGGAAGGGAAGCGTATCCTGACTCATCTCGGATTGATTCATCTGGATCCTAGTCCTACATCGGCTAACAGAGGGACTCCTGCCTCCACGAAGCGACCTCCGCCGGTGAGCCCGCTGCACCAAACATGGCTGAATCACGGTTCCAAGCGCACCAAAGAAAACCTCCCGCCCTGATGCTTTTTTTTCTCCCCTTTTTTTATGACACATCTCCTTACAAATCCCCTCTCTGAACGGGGTCCTGGTGTGGGACACATTTCCTTTTGTTGAAACTGTTTTGGGGATCTCCCCTCCATCTCTGGCAATCCTATACCGCTCCATACCATTTTTGTCAC
This sequence comes from Rana muscosa, assembly GCA_029206835.1. Classification (NCBI taxonomy): domain Eukaryota; kingdom Metazoa; phylum Chordata; class Amphibia; order Anura; family Ranidae; genus Rana; species Rana muscosa. Next base: position 726,746,069 of record CM055118.1, on the reverse strand, counting down.
CTTGTGTTTTAAATGGACCCCATTTTTCTTTTTGTTCCCTTTTTTATTTTTTTATGTTTTGTTATGGTTTTTATATAGTATATTAGGGGTTTATATGATATATGGGATGGAGATGGGATATCAGGTACATGGTCCAGGGGGGGGGGGACCTTTGGCTGGCCAGCAGCTTGCTGTTTCTTTTCCCCATAGGCCAACACGAAACTCTGTTACAGATCTTTATACGGATGACCACCTTTAGTTACTAGTTTACACGGCCTGGTTGTTAAGCAGCAGATACTTGGGGATCCACTTACACATTATCTAGGATCCCCCCTCGGGGACCGCAGATATTTTTCTTGGGCTGGTTCCTGGGCGGGATCCGCCTACCTGCCTACTTCCCAACCCGGAAGAGGAGTGGGCAGGGTCTGGCCGGCACTCATGGTTCAGTTATATTACACGGTTTACTTATGTAGGTTCCTGTTGCTCTCATAGTTAGAGGATGCTCTGTAGTTAGAGAATCATAGGTTCTTTGGGACCCTCAGTCAATACTGTTATGGGAAGTTGGGGCTGTGGTGGACCCAATGCACCTCCCTAGGATCAGAAGCACATTTGGTGCATCTGGATCCATACCCGGTTTCCCTGTCACTAGGGTATACCGGTCCTCTTGGGTATTGGGGTAGGGGATGGCTAGTTCACTCCGCCCCGGGGGTGGGAAGGGGTCGGGGGACCCCTCAGTTCGGTTTTGTATACGTTCCTTGATAACAATTTTACATCAAGTGTATAATGCAGTTCTCTTCTTCTCTCCTCTTCTCCCCTTTTTCATCTCTTTTTTCCCTTCTCTTCTGTGCATCCACAGGCTCCATGGCTGTCTCCGATCTTCCGTCCCAGGCTCCGGGTCATGGCTTAGATTCACCTCAGGACATCGCAGGGAGAGTCGCTCTCAATTCCCGGGTAAGTGGCGGTACTCGCTCATAGATTCCACCTCTCTGATCCATGACTGACACATACCAACCCCCGCCTTCCCTCAAAATTATCTCACACAACACTCAGGGCCTCAACTCCCCAATTAAACGCAGGAAACTCCTCCAGCAATATCATTCTATGCATGCAGACGTTCTTTTACTGCAGGAAACCCACTTCCCTTCCTCCTTTAAGCCCACGTTCATCCATCAACGGTACCCTCAGTTCTTTTTAGCTTCGGCAGACAACAAAACAAAAGGGGTGGCAGTCTTTTTTGCCAGGCATATTACATTTTCTCCGCTTGAAAGGTTAATGGATCCTATGGGTCGCTACATTTTGGTTTCGGGCCACATCGATGGGGTAGTATACACTTTTGTTTCCTACTACACTCCCAACAGGGGCCAAAAAAACTTTTTTGAATCTTTGTTACACAACCTGCAGACACACTTTAAGGGTACGATATTCATCCGCGGCGACTCAAACACAGCATTTGATTTCTCTCTAGACAAATGTTCAAACGGTACTTCTAAACCTAAACGCCCTTCCAGAGTGTTAAAATAGCAAAGCTTCTTCATACTGCAGGACTGATAGATGTTTGGAGAGAGTCCAACCCCCGCACAAAAAACTACACTCATTTTTCAGCACCTCATAAATCTTTTGCCAGAATTTACCACATTTTCACCCGCTCCCCTACAATCCCTTTAATCAGGAACTCCAAGATAGTATATTCCTCCCTCTCAGATCACGCCATGGTGATTGTGATTACACAGAGGCCCTCTGGGTCAGATAGCCCCCCTCGCTGGCGCATACGGGAGTCCCTATTAAGCGATCCAATTCAATGCACTCTTATGGAAAAAGCTATTACGGAATACTTTCTTATTAACGCTACGAGTGATGTATCCCCCTTCTACGGTATGGGCAGCTCATAAGACAGTAATTAGAGGGAAACTAATTCAAATATCAGCTAAACTAAAAGCGGAACACAAGACAGACACGCTGAGGCTTACTGAGGACTTTCGCAAGTTAGCGAAAGCCCACAAGAGCCATCCTACCCCTGAATCTCTCGCAAACCTAGATAATGCCCGGGCTCTACTAAACTTGTCACTGACCACAGCCGCCGAACAGCACCTTCGGTGGACAGGGGCCAAATTCTATGCCCAAGCTGATAGGATAGGTTCGAAGTTAGCCGCTAAACTGAGTCCCAAACAGCGCACACTTGCTTTCCCTAAAATTCGGACACCTATTGGGGAACTGTCGCACAACCTGTCCAAGATAATGGACGCTTTCCTGAGGTTTTTTACTGAACTATATAAACCAAACCTGAATCCCCCCAAGTCACTACGAGATGAATTTTTAAATACCCTTCCCCTACCTACTCTTACGAAGGATCATTGTGAGCTCTTAGAGAGCCCTTTTACCCAGGAAGAAGTGCTGGACACCATTAAAACTCTTAAACTGGGATCCTCCCCGGGTCCAGATGGTTTTTCCACGGGCTACTATAAAAAATTTGGCCCCTGCCTTGGCCCCCCATTTGACACGATTTTTCAACTCTCTCAGGGATGGAGCCCCTTTGAGCAAGGACTTGAACTCGGCCTACATCTCGGTAATACCAAAACCGGGCAAGGACACCAGTGATGTGGCGAACTTTCGCCCTTTCTCGCTTATCAATAATATCATAAAAATAATGACCAAAATAATGGCAAACAGACTTTCGAGTTTCATTTCTTCTTATGTTTATAAGGATCAGGTGGGCTTCATCCCTGGCAGACAGGGACCTGACCAGATAAGACGTGTCATTGACATGATCTCTCTGCTTCATTCACAGTGGGATGGGGGTCCTCCTCAAAAAGGCTTTCTGCTTTCAATAGACCTACACAAGGCCTTTGATTCAATAGACTGGGCATACCTGACTGACATCCTGGGGAAATGGGGATTTGGCTCAAACTTCCTTCAGCTTATTAACTCACTTTACTCTGACCCCTCAGCACAGATTCGTTTACTGGGCAGATATTCCGATTCATTCTCCATTGGTAGGGGGACCAGACAGGGATGCCCACTCTCCCCTCTCCTCTTTGCTGTAGCAATAGAGACTCTAGCTATTGCACTACAGTCGGACCCTGACATTAAGGGGTCAATTGTGGTCCCCAGGAACATAAATGTGCATTATACGCTGACGACCTCCTACTTTTCGTCACTTCCCCACTGACCTCCACTCCTTTGATCCTCAAGACACTGCGGATATTCAGTGAGATCTCCGGTCTGAGGGTCAACATGAACAAATCACTGGCATTGAACATATCCGTCCCCCTGGACATTTTAAAGAAACTCTCCAGTGATTTAGATTTTTGCTGGGCTCCCACACTTATTCCATACTTAGGCATCAAACTTACATCTAATATAAGTACCTTGTTTAAGATGAACTACCCCCTATGGTGCTCAAATGCAAAAATTACATGGAAAGGTGGTCCAAGAGTGGTTTATCATGGTTGGGTAGAGTTCATTCTATTAAAATGACCCTCCTCCCACGCCTTTTATACCTGTTTAGAACTCTCCCAATCCCGGTCCTGAAACAATTCCTCAGTAAAACTCAGTCGGATTTAATACGCTTTGTATGGGGCAGGAGGGGATACAGATGTCCCGCGGGAATACTATTCTGTCTAAGATCTCAGGGTGGTCTGGGCCTCCCTCACCTTTGGGGCTACTATTAGGCAGCTCAATTAACACAAATCTCTGCAGCCTTCTCTATGGGCCTGAAGCCAGACTGGCTAACCATGGAAAGACAGGCTGTCCCATCACACACCGTTGACTATCTATTAGGGTGCGAACCCAAACGCAGACCAGCTATTCTATCACCTACTCTCTCGCACTCAGTAGCACTTTGTTCCAAGCTTTTTACCCTACGCACCCTGATATCCCCACTGAGGCCTCTAATGCATTTATTTCACAATACTGACTTTCCCCCGGGGATGAATATTAAGGCGTTCCGATGGTGGACAGATAAAGGCCTTTATCGAATCGGACACTTTCTATCCCCAGTAGGGCCACTTTCCTTGTCACACTACAGGACACAACTGGACATGCCTAATTCGGAACTTTTTAGATTCAACCAAATATCCCATTTCCTTCACTCCATTTGGACAGACAAAACTATTCCCCCCACCATTACTCCCTATGAACAATGGTGTGCCAATGCATCGGATCAGAGGGGAGGCTTCTCGCTAATTTATACGGCTCTAATGTCTAAGACGGATGTACCGGCCTACGCCCGGACCTAGGAGGAAGATACGGGAGGCATGTGGGATGCAGAGGTTTGGTTCCGCGCTTCACAGCGAGCTTTCAAAGGTATTCTCAATATTTCAATTGCAGAGGCTAGCCTAAAGGTGCTGATAAGGTGGTATTATGTCCCTTCCAGGTTGGCACGGATGTAACCAGGAACTTCACCTGTATGTTATAGAGGTTGTGAACTAGAGGGCACGATGCACCACATTTGGTGGACCTGCCCCCGCATTAGATCCTTTTGGCGGAAAGTGTTCCGTATCATTAGCTCTCTGACAGAGGTAACAGTGACCCCCACATCCCTCTACAGCACTACTCAATCATAATATTCCCAATTTATCTAAATGCTCCCAGGTGTTGGCATTCTTCGTCTTATTGGGCGCCAGAATGACCATAGCCAGAGCCTGGAAGAGACCCACCATTTCCTTCCAGGGATTCAAGAGGAAGGTTTCTTGGATCATGGTGCAAGAACAAATTGTAGCTAAAATGAATGACAAAACTGAAATATTTAGATCCATTTGGGAACCCTGGGCCACCTTCTGCAATATGTCTCTTATACCTGGAGTACAACCTGGCAGCCTGTCCACACATACATCTTCTCGATAGCTGACTTACTCTTCTTTCTCTTACTTCTTTCTAACACGTTTCTCTTTTCCCCAACTTTCTGACTCACTTCTTGGCGTCTCAGTGTTCGGATATGGTTACTGAGAATTTTGATTACAGGTTCTGTTCTTTGCAGTGTTATGTTATTAATATGGTTATGTGTATCCCTCACATTCCTATACGGTATAGCAATCCTACAGACCGGGTGGGTTTCAAACTATACAAAGAATTTTGGGCAATCATTGGCATTTTTTAAGGGACGACCCTATCCTAAAATTGTTTGTGGAGCCTGAACCACATGTAATTTACAAACGCAACCAGTCACTGAGAGACACTTTAGTCTCCAGTCATTTCACGCCCCAGGAATCCAGGGATCCTTGTGGTACTTTACTGCGGGGTACCTTTCAATGTGGCATTTGTGATTTCTGCCAATACATCCAGGTTGGAAAAAATGTTGTTCTGCCCACAGGAGAGAATCTAATTATGCAACATTTCGTAAACTGTGACACAATAGGCATTGTATATCTGCTCACATGTGGCTGCGGTAGATACTATGTGGGTAAGACCAAAATACATTTTTGGAGACGTATAAAAGAACATGCAGTAGATATACAGATAGGTGTCACGGAGAAACCCATACCCAAACATTTTGTGGATTCCCATGACTACAGTACAGATTCTCTAAAATTTCAGGTATTGGCTCGGATACACCCCCCAATCCGTGGAGGTAACTTTGATCAGAAAATCCTCCAGGTGGAGGCTAAGTGGATTTTTAAGCTAAAGGCAACTCAACCACCGAGGCTCAACGACGGCATCAGTTATGCCCCTGTTCTATGAAAAATGGTTTACCTAGATTATGAACATTCCTCCTCCCCCCCCTTCCTCTTTTCGTGGTTGGTGTCTCCTCTCATTTTATATCCACTCCATTTACGCTCGCATACACGCTACTATACTACACACTGGCATTTCTTTTTGGAATATGCAAAGTATATGATGTATATAAATAAACGTGCCTGTTATGATTTGCGAACATGTGTGTATTTTATGGGATCTATGTAAATGTCCAGCGGTGCTTTTGAGTCTAGTGGAAGACTAACAGCAAGTCTATTATGTAAAGTTATATTTTTACTATGTATTATCTCTTTTTTCAGAATCAATTCCACTTACAACTGCAAACCTGCAACACCTTTTATCCATTTGGTGTTTTTTTTTTTTTTTATATTTTATTTATTATTATTTTTCTTGCACATTTATTTTCTATTATTTATTTAGTTTTTATCCATTTTTTATTTTCATTTTATTCTATTTTTATTTTTATTTATTTACATATTTTCGGCAACAGGTTTGCACAACTTCACTATCAGAACCGTTTTTGCCCATGATGTCCAACATGGTAGGACTCTCGGCTTTGCCTGTGTCTGTTCACTGCCCGGGGACCTGGCCAGGGCATTATTGCCACCCTCATCCTGTTAACCTACTGGTTCATACCAGATCACCCCGGAGGCATTCCCAACTGGTCCTTCCATCCGGGGACACCACATGCTGACGGCTCTCACGAGCCGGCCGGCCTGTGACTCCTCCCACCTGTACCAGCTTTGGAACACAATCCCTAGTCCCTCCTCTGTGTGTCTGGCGACCAATTGTGGCCGGCCAGAGTGGGAGGTCCGCCTCTGTTCATTCCCTTCCATCGGAACATGCAGCACATGGACATGGACTGGGGGATTTCCATGCATGCATCTCTCAAGCATGCACCCCCTGCGGTGATCAGTGAACAGATGGACTCGCTCCGGTACCTCCAGATCCCTTGGATACACTCCGATATTTTTTCCATGATCTGGGCGACCGGAGCAATGCCAGGGACCCTCCACCCACTTATCCCCTAGGATTCTAGCAGGTGGCTTTCCCTATATAAGACACATTTTTACAATCTTTCCTCAGCGATGCACCTCTCTACATGAGAGGGACTAAGAGGAAAGACGTTCCCTCCAGATACCACAGCTACCATGGGAAAATATTTTTTTTCTTCCCCTTTCTCCTTGTTTGTGACTATTTTTTGTTTCTCTGTATCACCTTCCCATGTAAATGGATATCTGCTATGTTTTTGTTTAGATATCCACTGGATGTGAATCGGTTTCCCCTTTCATATTTAGGGGCATCTTTTTGGACTTCCTCTGTTTCCTAGCACCCTTATATACACTGAGTTCACTATATGCATCAGTGAGACCTTTTAATCTCACCCCTTTCTATTTTTGGCATTTGAACTGCCTCCATAAGTTTTCACCTGCATGAATCATCTGATCTAGTGTATATATTTGGTAAGTGACCAAATATATCCTAATTTTTATTTACATTATACATACACACTCACCACACACTTCCCTTTTTCCCTTGGCACCCTAACACTCTGTCCAGGGCTCCCTCCCCCCCTCTCTCCCCCCTATTTCCTCTCTTTTGCTTTCCCTCCCCTTCCCCTCCTTCTCCCCCCCCCTTTTCCTTCCCCTCTGCCCCCTCTCTCCCCTCTTTCCCTTCACCTTTCCCTCCCCTGCCCCTTCTCCCCCTTTCCTGTTTTATTTCCTTCTTTATCCCCCCCCCATGTTCCCGCTTTTTCCTATTTTTTCCTCCTTTTCCCCTTTTTTTTCCTTCCCTTTCCCCTTGCCCTTTTGTTCCATCACTCTCCTTTCCTCCCTCCACCACATCCCCCACCCCCCCCACTATTTTCCCCTTTTCCATCTCTTTCTTTCCCCTTCCCATCCCCATTCTGCCTCGGGGACCTATCCCCCTTCTTTCTATTCTCTTTTTTACGCCTCTGATTCTTTTCCTCGTCTTTCCCCTTTTCCTTTCCTTTTCCCCATTTTTCCTGTTCCCACTTTTCCCTCTTCTCCTTTTTCTTTCCCAACTACCCCTTCACTTTCCTTTCACGTACATCCAATCTCTAGCCATTAATTCATTAGATTTTCCTGTTCATATATATAGGGACCCACCTGTCCTCCCCACGGGGGCACAGTAGGTAGGGGGGAATGTCCTCACAGGAACGTAAGCCTAATTCGTCCGCTGCACCGGCATCTAGCAATTACAGCTCGTTCGTAAGTGTTTTTTTTGTTTTTGTTTTTTTGTTTTTTCTCTTCTGTTTTTAGATTTTATACAATATTTAATTGTGCCACTGTCAAAGCCCCTGACGAAGTGGAAATCCATGAAACGCGTAGGACCTATTTTCTTCTATGCTTGGGATTCGCACACCCTGAACTTGAAACCCCTAAACTGTAACTTGGTTTTATTTCATGTTTTGATCTCTTGGTATTACTGCCTTATGGCAGAAAAATAAAAGTTGTTTATTTTTCTATAATCCTAGTATTTCTATATTTATTTACTCCTCCAAGGCACATACAAAGTCCCACCCTGTTCAACCTTTTTCTTGAAACATAGTTGCATGTTCAAAAAATTTCACCTGTCACAAGAAATGTTGTCGATTAGCTAAACAGTAAACATAATTATGGAGCTGTACATATTGCCAGCATGTGAAATGCTTTGCTTGCAATTCAGTCTGTAGTTGTTCAAAGGTTTTGAGCTTGCTGTTATCCACACAGTGAGATACAACCAAGGGGGTTGAGTCATCCCTGTGAGGAAAGGATATGGTAGTGTGGCCCTGTGCAAACTCTTTGTTGTGTATCAAGGGCATCAATGGGCCAGGACTCAGTGGAAGCTATATTTTAGTTTTGTATAACAGTTTGACAGACTCTCAATGTTGGTCCAGTTGTAGAGTGTAGCTTGAGGTTAATAGGGCGTGCGTCTTTGGAGACCCAGGGTAGAAACCTTAAGGGCATCTTGGTCTGCAAACCTTCAATTCCCACCCAGTCAAGAATTTGTGTCAAGTGAGTCACGTAATAGTAAAATTTAAAGTTTCTGTCTTTGGTTTAGTCAGGGTCTGCCTGCTAATACGTGATTTCTTCCCCGCCCTAATGAATTCCCGTATTGTCGAGTTTAAATGAGAGAAGAACCTTTTGGACAAAAGGATGGGTAAATTATGGAACAGATACAATATCCTGGGCAATACTGTCATCTTCACCACAGCTGCCCTCCCAAACCAAGAGAAGGGTTTTAGTTTCCAATGCGGCATGTCCTGTTGCAGTTTGTGTAAGATGGGGTGGAAATTTTGTGTATAGAGATTTGCCAAGTTGGACGTAAGCCATATCCCTATCTATTTAAGCAAGGTTTTCACCCATTTAAAAGGGCAATTGGATTGGACCTTCTTTTAGGGTTTGGGGGTTCAAGGAGATGTTGAGTGCCTCTGACTTGTCGTAATTGATCTTGAAAGTGGAGATGTTTCAAGAGTTTGGGAATTAAAACGTGGTTGTGTGAGGACAAATAGAAGATCATCCGCGTAAGCGGTGAGTTTACAGTGGATAGTCCCTAATTTTAGTCCCTTGACAGAGGAGTTCTATTCACGGTGCATATACAGGGCTCTAATGTGAGTATGAACAATATTGGGGACAAATGGGCAGCCCTACCTGGTGCCATTATGTATCTGCACTGGTTCCGAAAGTGTCCCGTTAATCTTCAGTCTAGCTGTCGGGTTTTGGTATAGGGCCGGAATCCAGGCTAACATATTAGGTTTTAAATCAACATGTGAGCACACTGAAAGCATGAAATCCCATGCTACCCTATCGAAGGCCTTCTCCATGTCTGTGGACAGGATTTAGGGCTTTAGTGACATTATCACGTGCCTCCCTGCCTGGCATAAAGCCCACCTGTTCCAGGCCAATAATGTTTGGAAGGTGTCTGCATAGTCTTGTCACAATAATTTTATGTCCAGGTTTAGTAAGGATATTGGCCTGTAACTAGAGCAGACACAGGGATCCTTGCCAGGTTTGGGAAGTACAGTGATATGTGCCATTGTAAAAGAAGATGGTAGTGTTTGAGGTGTTTTTAGTGAATTCAGTGCGTAAAGCAATGGTTTCGAGAGTAGGGATGAGACGGTCTTGTAATAAATGGCTGAGAAGCCATCTGGGCCTGGGCTTTTACCAGATTTTAAAGTTTTTATTGCCTGTAATGCCGCATACACATGGTCGGAATTTCCGAGAAAAAAAAATCAGACGGAATATTTTCATCGGATATTCCGACCATGTGTATGCCCCATCAGACTTTTTCCATCGGAAATTCCGACAGAGTTAGAAAAAGAACATGTTCTCTATTTTTCCAACAGAAAAAATTTCTATCGGAAATTCCGTCTGTATGGAACTCCGACAGAGAAAAAAACATTCATGCTCAGAATCAAGTCGACGCATGTTTGGAAGCATTGAACTTAATTTTTCTCGGCTCATCGTAGTGTTGTACGTCACCGCGTTCTTGACGGTCAGAATTTGGTGTGTCCGTGTGTATTCAAGACAGCTTGAGCGGAATTCTGTTGGAAAAATCCATCAGAGTTTATCCCAACGGAAAAACCGGTCGTGTGTACGAGGCATAAGAGTTCCGTTATGTCAATGGGTTTGTCAATTTCCTCTGTATCAGAAGTGGACAAGCATGCTAAGCCACTTTGTTCCAAGTATTGTCTTATAATATGGAGTCTAGAGCCCTCAGACGATGCGGGTTTATGCGAGGGTGGGAAATTGTAAAGTTTAGTATAGAAACTGTGAAATTCCGGCTATTTGTTCTGTGGTATGCACCTTTTATTATCCGGAGTTTTAATCTGAGTGATATTAGTAGTAGAACGAACGTCCCTCAGCGCTTTAGCCAAGAATTTACAACTTTTATTTCCATACTCATAAAAAAAAACCCTGCTTAAAAAACAGAATCCGTTTCGCTTGGAGATCTAGTTTAGCTTGTAATTCCTTACGAGCTGCTAAAAGGTCGCCAGCTGAATTGACTGCTGTCGATCTTTTATGTTGGGTTTCCAATCTCAAGATTTTATCTAGTAGGGCTTTTAGTTCTTTCTCTGGGGCTTTTTTTTTTTCTGTGAGGCTAAGCTAATCATTCTTCCTTGTATCACACATTTGTGGGCCTTCCAAACAGTGAGATGTGAAGCGTTGTCAGTAGTATTTTACCTGAAGTATGTTCTTATGGCTTCTGAAATGGGTTTCAAAGTCAGGGGGTTAGTCAGTAAAGTCGAATTAAGCTGCCACATGCATGGTTTCACAGGTGTACCCTGTAACCGCAATGTCACTGATGTAAGGGCGTGGTCTGATATTGTCTGCGTCCCTATAAGGGCATCCTTCAAGTTAGTTAGGTCTCTCTGAGAGACGAAAATGTAATCTATGCGAGAGTATTTGTTTTGGACCATGGAATAATAAGTAATGCGATACGTAATGGTTGATTTACCATTGGAGGTGTCCTGGAGAGGGTCCAATGGGATATTGAAGTCCCCTCCGAGGACAAAAAATCCAGAAGCAAACCAAGAAAGTTCATCAACCAGTTTCTAACAAAAAGACACATGTGCCGTATTAAGAAAATATACATTAAACAGAGTAATGGGAAATTTCCCAATATTACCTTTAAGGAGGAGGAACTGGCCCTTGGGATCTGCCAATTGTTGATTGAGTTCAAATCCCGAGTCCTTGTCTATCAAAATAGATACACCCTTAGTCTTAGCCGCCAGATTAGTGGCATAAAAGGCTTTGGTGAAGTAGTCAGTTTAGGAATAGAATTTGATCTAAAGTGTGTTTCTTGCAGATATACAAAGACCGGATTCTCCTTCCCAAGGTGGCGTAACAGTTGCGTTCTTTTCTGAGGTATATCTAACCCCCTAACATTATGCGATATCACAGTAGGGCGGTTGCCCAATGAAGAATATATAATTTTAAGTCCTAGTGCAGACAGTAAAAAAAAAGAGGGGGGGGATTAGTGAAGGAGGGGGAGGGGGGAGAAGGTGGGTATATGAGAAGGGTAGGAAAGGGGGTAGGAAGGTGATCCCGCTGTCCAAAGGTAAGGAAGTGGAATCAAAGTATCCAGTAATTAGCCTCTATGTAGTGACAACTAGAAGTGTAAGGAATAATTTGGAACTGTAAGTAGTATGTCGACAAGAACACCTCGCAAGGGAAGTATTATTGAAGAGCAAGCATCACAGTGTCCACTTTGGGGGTGGTGGGATGAACGAGCAAAGATATTTTTTATGCAAGAAAATTATGTTGAACCCCCAAACATTATATTTATATATTTTTTAAAGCAAAGGCACTACAGATTAAAATGGTGGGTGTTACATTTTTTTTTCACACAGTATTTGCGCAGCGATTTAAAAAAAAACACACTTTTTAAATTTTAATGCACTAAAACACACTATATTGCCCAAATGTTTGATGAAATAAAAAAGATGATCTTAGGCCGAGTACATGGATACCAAACACGACATGCTTTCAAATTGCGCCTAAACGTGCAGCGGGGACAAACTACATACATTTTTAAAAGCCTTTAAAAGCCTTTACAGGTTACCACTTTAGATTTACAGAGGAGGTCTACTGCTAAAATTACTGCCCTCGATCTGACCTTCGCGGTGATACCTCACATGCATGGTGCAATTGCTGTTTACATATGACGCCAGACTGACGCTTGCGTTCGCCTTTGCGCGAGAGCAGAGGGAAACAGGGGTGCTTTTTTTTTCATCATTTATTTTGCTTTTTTATTTTATTTTTAAACTGTTCCTTTCATTTTTTTTTATCATTTTTATTGTTATTTCTGGAAATGTAAATATCCCTTATGATAGCAAAGTGGGGTCTATTAGACCCTAGATCTCTACTCTGCCCTAAAAGCATCTGACCACACCAAGATCGGTGTGATAAAATGCTTTCCCAAATTCCCAATGGCGCTATATATATCTGGCGAAATCTAAGTCATGAAATGCTCGTAGCTTCCAGGTTCTTAGGTCATAGAGATGATTGGAGCCATTCTGGTCTCTGATCAGCTCTATGGTCGGCTAGTGGAACCACCGGCTGCATTCTTAGGTTCCCTGTTGGGACAAGAGAGCCAGAGAACACCATGGAAGACAGTGGGAGGGGGGACAATCCCTCCCACTGCTTGTAATAGCAGTCTAGAGGCTAATTAGCCGCTAGGATTGCTTTTACATGAAAGCCGACCGCTGGCTGGAAAGAATTATACCAAGATGATACCTAAACCCACAGGCATCATTCTGGTATAACCACTCAAAGTCCAGCAACATACCAGTACATTGCTGGTCCTTGTTAGGCATATATTGTAATCTTTTTTTTCATGTAACCTGTGGGCTGAACGAAAAAAAGAGATTGATTGGTGGGTATGCCCACCATTAGAATACATCCCTTCATCGACCCACTTCTAATGATGGGCATACATGCACCATTTTGTTTTTAACTGTGGTGGTGAAATCGCCTCCTACAGCGCTGGAGTCGCTGATTTACGTATCGTGGGAGCAAACGCTGTTGCTGCAAAGCAAATACAAAAAAACATGCGGCATATATGCTCTTTTTTTAATTGTGGTGGTGAAATCACTTCCTACAGTGCTGGGGTTACGGCTTTATGTATCGTGGGAGCAAACGCTGTTGCTGTCAAGATAAATAAATCCGCGCTACAGCTGAATGGCGTACCTGCTAAGCAAATGATGGTTAACAATAAAACAAAGTAACATTACAGTATAACAGTAATGCCTCGTACACACGATTGGAAATTCCGACAACAAAACCGTGGATTTTTTTCCGACGGAATTTTGGCTCAAACTTGTGTTGCATACACACGGTCACACAAATCTTGTTGGAAATTCCGAACGTCAAGAACTCTGTGACGTACAAGACCTACGACGAGCCGAGATCAATGAAGTTCAATAGGCAGTTCGGCTCTTCTACTTGATTCTGAGCTTGCATGTTTTTTTGTGGGTTGGAATTGCATACAGACGATCGGAATTTCCAATAAGAGCTTTTCTTGTCGGAAAATTTGAGAACCAGCTCTCAAATTTTTGTGGACGGAAATTCCGACAGCAAATGTCCGATGGAGCCTACATACGGTCGGAATTTCTGACCAAAAGCTCACATCCAACTATTGTTGTCGGAATTTCCGATCATGTGTACGCGGCATAAGACATACTATACCTGCAAAGCACATACAAACAAAACATAGTAAAAAATAATTTTTTTTTTAATGCAATCTGTGCCTAATATATATATATATATATATATATATATATATATGCCGAAGCATGGGGGCAATCCGCCCCAAGAGTTAGAAGCAAATCGCTCCTCCACCCCTGCTTGCCCCCATGCTTCGGCATATATGCTCTTTTTTTAACTATGGTGGTGAAATCACTTCCTACAGCGCTGGGGTCACGGCTTTATGTATCGTGGGAGGAAACGCTGTTGCTGTCAAGATAAATAAATCCGTGCTGCAACTGAATGGCGTACCTGCTAAGCAAATGATGGTTAACAATAAAACAAAGTAACATTACAGTATAACAGTAAAACCTTACCATACCATACCTGCAAAGCAAATACAAAAAAAATAGTAAAAAATAAAACATTTTTTAACGGAACCTGTGCCTAAAATATATATATATGCCGAAGCATGGGGGCATCTTCCAGCAAAAGTTATGCCGCGTTCACACCGGTCGGACTTTTTAACGGGCAAACCTCCGTCGAATTTCAACCGTGTGTACGCGGCATTAGGAGCAAATCGCTCCTCCGCCCCTGCTGCCTCCATGCTTCGGCATATATGCTCTTTTTTTTAACTGTGGTGGGGAAATCACCTCCTACAGCACTGGAGTCACGGCTTTATGTATCGTGGGAGCAAACGCTGTTGCTGTCACGATAAATAAATCCGCGCTGCAGCTGATTGGCGTACCTGAAAACCAAAAAATGGTTAACAATAAAACACAGTAAACAGTAAAGTACAAAATAATTACATACCTGAAAAGCAAACGTGATAAAACATAATAACAATAAAACATTGCAGAATAGAGTACAATAAAAAAGAGCAGAACAATAGAGAGAGAGAGAACAATAAAACGACAACTATTTTTATATATATTTTTGTGTTTTTACGCTTTTATTTGTAACTGTAATGGTTCGGTTCCAGGTTCGGGTCTCTCAAAATGCAATGGCATCTTAGGAGACCCTGTGAAAGTGTGTCCTAGTCTGTGCAGTGCTGTACCCTACGCTAAAACTCCACTAGTGTATGGTAGCGTTCAAAACATTCACCATTGCAGAGACCAGGATTGTCAGGACAGGAGGGACAAAAATAGCGGGTGTCACGCCTATATCCGCGCTTTCTACAGACACAACATTTTCTTTGGGGGGTTTGTTGGGTAGGGGTACTAGGGAGGACAAACGGAAAATGCCTCTCATGCACCCGGCCTACTGCATTTGGATTGGGATGGTGAGGTGAAGCAACCTCTGGAACCAGAAGGGCTCTGACAATCTCTTCCCAGAATTTAAGGAAGGATCCAGTCCGTCCTGAAGCTCTGTATAGCACATGAGTATAGCCAATTGAAATAAGTATACAGACACTTTTTTGTACCAGCGTTTGGCCTTACGAGCAACTAGGTACAGCACCAAAAATTGGTCGTTGAGGTCCACCCCTCCCATATTTTGGTTATATTCGTGGACACAGAGGGGTTTCTCCAAAACACCAGTCGCCGTAGGAATTTGGACTGTTATGTCTGCGTGAAGGGAGGACAGAATGAAAACATTCTTATTATCCCTCCACTTCACAGCGAGCAAATTATTACACTTGAAGCAGGCTCTCTCCCCCAGCCTAAGACGGGAATCTACAAGCCGCTGGGGTAAGCCCCAGCAATTATGTCGCACGGTGCCACATGCGCCAATTTGATGATGAAACAAGTGACAAAAAATGGCACGCTCGTGTAATAATTGTCCACATACAAATGGTACCCCTTTCCGAATACGGGTGACACCAAGTCCCACACAATCTTGCCAGCGCTCCCTATGTAATCTGGGCAGTTCTCCGGCTCAACGTGACTATCTCTTCCCTCGTAAACCATAAAACTATATGTATAGCCTGTTGCCCTGTCACAGAGCTTATACATCTTGACCCCGTATCTTGCACGCTTGCTGGGAAGATACTGTTTGAAAGACAAGCGGCCAGAAAATGTAATCAGGGATTCATCAACGAAGACAACTTGATCGGGAGTACACAAGGCTGCAAAACGTTCGTTGAAGTGGTTTACGAGGGGCCGAATTTTGTAGAATCTATCGTATCCAGGGTCTCCACGAGGACGACAGAGTTAATTGTCCTTGAAGGGCATAAACCGCAAGATCTGCTCGTATCGTGCCCTGGCCATAGAGGCAGAGAACAGGGGCATATGGTAAATTGGGTCAATGCACCAATATGACCGCAACTTACTCATTTTAACTATGCCCATGTCGAGGGATAGGCCCAGAAAGGTCTTAAATTCGGAAACCGTAATTGGTTTCCAATCTCTTGCAAGGTAGGACAACTGGGGATTAGCGTTGATGAATTGACCAGCATAAAAATTACTTTGGTCCACAATAGATCTATAGAGATCTTCCGTGAAAAACAGTAAATAAAAATCAAGTGACGTAAAATCAACTATTTCCACCTGAATTCCGGGTTGGCCAGTGAATGGGGGAAGTACAGGTGCTGCAGAAGTGGTGGGCTCCCAATCAGGATTGGCAAATTCTGCAGGAAGGACACTATGGCCACAATGGGCCTGTCTTTGTCTTCTTGGTGGGACACTACTTGTGCTTGCCACCTCGCCAGCTTAAACTGCACTTATGGGACTCGCCACGTCACCCCTTGATCCCGCAGTGCTGGATGTATGACCAGGGTATACTAGGCCACTGGTGCTTGCCAGTTCACCAGAAGGATGAGCGGCACTAGTACTTCTCTGCTCCATACGAGAGCCCTGCGGTTCTTGCACCTCAACAACAGCAGAAGAAGAACGGGGTCGGGTACGCCTGATCCTGGCAGGGACCACAACTCCATCGTCAGAGCTATCTGTCATGGAGCTGCTGTCATCTACAGGATCATATTCTGAGCCTGAATCTGACAGATGAGTGACTTCCTCTTCACTATCTGTCATGCTCAGAAACGTGTAGGCCTCTTCACTACTGTACCTTCGAGTTGCCATTTTGGGCTCTAAATTTACTGGTACAGCAGTAAGATGCACAGGAAAAAAAGCTCCTAGACTGTCAGCAACCGTATCAAACACTACCAAAAAGACTGTTAGCGATCGCAGGGATCAGGCCTGACTCTGCGAACGCTGCAGTTATGTGTTTAGTGTTTTGTAAGTGACAGTGATCGATCGATACTGCACTTGGGTGGGCTGGGCTGCGCTGGGCAGAGGGGCAAAACGCAGGTGCTAGCAGGTATCTGGGCTGATCATGCTAATACTGTGTTATTGGGAAACCTAAACTGCTGGGGACGCTAGTATAGATCTGATCAGAACAGATATTGATCCGTTCAGACACTATACCACTAAGGGAGGTGTATGATGCGTGCATGGGTGTTAGCGCTACTGGCACTAATCTGACACCTGGGGCGATGCAGACCCTAACTGACCATAAAACCTAACTGATATCACCCACCGGGTGATCAGGGGGTTAAACCTTTCTTGGGTAATAAACGGCGGGTGCCCTGACGCTATAAAAAACAAACTAACTAACCAGCGTAACCCGTAACACTTATACAGTGATCACTGGTGACAGGGGGTGAAAGGGTTAACTAGGGGGCAATCAGGGGGTTAAAAACTTTATTAGGTAGTATATGGGGGTACCTGACGCTATTAAAAGCTGACGGTGAACATAAATAAGTAACTGGATAAGTAGCGTCACCCGTGACACTAATACTGCGATCAGAAAAAATATTGCTTAGTGACACTGGCGACAGGGGGTGAAAGTGTAAACGGGGGCGCGATCAAGGGGTTAAACCTTTATTAGGGGGGTTATGGGGGTACCCTAGACCTAAAGTGGTCTACCACTAACTGCCCTAACACTTATAACAGTCACAAATGACACCAAATGCAGTGATCAGTAAAAATATGAAAACTGCAATTGGTGACACTGTGACAGGGGTTAACTGGGGGGGGGTGATTTATGTGCCTATGTGTACTGGTGTCAGTGTAGTGTTGTGCAACTCACTTTTAGACATCTTCTCTCCTCGGCTTCCAACGAAAAAGGAAGCACGAGGCGAGATGACATCACTTCCTCTGCTTCTGTTTACAGTTTCAGAAGAAGAGGAAGCTTCTCATTCGTCAGGACCGATCGTGAGGGGGTGGCCATGAATCGGTGGCCTCCCCCTCAGCATGGATCGCTCCTGGAATAATGCCGACCGCCGCAGGCACCAGGGGGGCCCTATCAGGCCCCCCGCCCGCTGGGAGGCAGGGACGTACAAGTACGCCCATATGCCTGCCCGTGCCATTCTGTCTATGTATATCGTCGTGCGGCAGTCGGCAAGTGGTTAATAACACTTCTGTAGATAGTTTGCCTCTCACTCTTTGGGAAGCCCATAAACCTGTAATTTGAGGTACGCTTATCCGGCAAGCATCATATCTCAAACGCAAGCGTAAGTTCCTTCACCAAAAATTAGAAAATTACTTCAATCTGTGTAACGATGCATTCCAAAATTCTCCCTCTCCTTTTACTAAAGTTAATCTTGATAGAGCCCGCTTAGAATTTGACCTGTTTCTCATTGACTCTGCAGAAAAATTCATACGTAAATCACAACACCTTTATTACCTCAAAGCAAACAAACCAGATACCCTATTAACTCAAACCTTACGCTCACTGCAAAAACCTAGGACATCTGCGACTCAAACTAAACTGTGATTCATACACAAGTAACCCTATCAAAATTTTACATACATTCCGCTCAAATCTTGCTAAATTCTATTCGCCCAATCATAATTTTGACCATGCTGCTGCTGCCGATTCCCTTTTTTCACAAATTACCCTTCCAACACTCTCACAAATCCACGTGAACTCGAGTTTTAAGGCTTTAAAACTTAATAAACATCCCAGCACAGATGGATTTTCTGCTTCCTACTACAATAAATGTTCTGACATATTATCTCCTATCCTAACTGAGGCCTTCAATATGATGTTGAGTGGACACTCTTTTTGTTCAGAATCCTTAATGGCCGTAATTTCCATGCTTCCCAAATCTAAATCTGATACAACCTCTTTGACAAATTACCGTCCTATTACCGTCCTATTTTGCTTCTTAATATTGACATTAAACTTTTAGCTAAAATACTTGCGACTCACTTGAATCAAATAATAGGTGAACTTGTTCATCGAGATCAAGTTGGGTTTATCTCCTTGTGCCAGGCAAGTGATGATATTCGTAGAGCTTCTTTACTCGCCAAGGTTGCCAATTACAGATGTCTACCTTCATGTTTTATATCGCTCGATATAAGAAAAGCATTTGACACTGTCTCATGGCCATACTTACAATATGTTCTTAAAAAATGGGGGTTTGAACTGCATTTTTTTAAGTGGATTTCATCCTTATACAACAATATATCAAATATGCTGGTTTTAAATCGGACCATTTCCCTACTGGAAGAGGCACCCGTCAAGAATGTTCTCTCTCCCCCCTCCTATTTGCACTCCTTATTGCACTCCTTATTGAACCCTTGGTCCATTTAAATAGAACCGATCCAAACATAAAAGGTATTGAATTAGCTGGATGTCATCATAAAGTATGTCTATTTGCAGGTGACATCTTACTCTTCATGTCATCTCCCTATATCACAGCACCTAATCTCCTCTCTGTCCTAAACCGTTTTGCACTAATTTCAGGCTTAACAGTTAACTATCAAAAATCAACATTTCCTTGCCTCCTTCAGCTTGCTAAAGATTCACTTCCCTTCTCTTGGACACCTCAGACTTCCATATCTAGGAATACAACTCACTCCTAAAATAACTGACTTATACTCGGCTAACTTCCCTCCATTACTAAAGGTTACTGAATTATTATCACAATGATCCTCTATCCCTCTCTCCCTTTAGGCAAAATTAATGTAATTAGGATGGCTATATTGCCCACGTTTTTATATCTTTTTCGAGTCTTGTCCATCCCAGTTTCATCTCATGTTTTACGGCTATACGGAGCAGAATTATCTCCTTTATCTGGGGTAAAACGAAACCTTCGAACCTCTAAATCCACTCTCTGTCTCCTACAATGCAACAGAAGTTTAGGTCTCCCAAATATTTCTACTTACTATCATGCTGCACACCTTGCACATTTACCAAAATATCATGCAATCAAAGAAATTCCTTTATGGGTAACAATTGAGTCGATTGACTGTAACCCTATTTCAGTATCTAACATGTTATGGTTAAAACTAACTGATAGTACTTTTATTTCCGATCCTATCACAAAACATTCTTTATCCATCTGGAACAGATTCAAAACTTCTCTTGGCCTTCAATCTCCTCATTTACTGCTCCTTTCTTTTGTTAAAAATCTCACTTTTTAAACTGCCTGGATCGCTCTTAATACTTTCGAAGCATGGAATACAGCTAATTTATCCAGTTTCTATAATTTGGTATCTGCCTCCTCCATACATTATTTTCCTACTTTGTGTGATAAATTTGGACTTCCTTAATCAGAACTGTTCTGATATTTGCAAATCAATTTTTTTTCCAACCTTATCTAAATTCCAACTCTCAACTATCCCAGATGTCACATTGAATGCATATGTATTTCTGACCCTCATGCTAGAGGACTTGTTTTCTTTTCTCTATAAGCAAATTTTAGCTAGTACTAACACTGATCCCCCTTCATATGTCTACAAATGGGAACTAGACCTTAATCGCTGATTTAATGCTAGTGAATTGTCTGGCATATCTATTATCAATATAGCAAATAATGTCCCATTCCACGTTGAGGCCCAGGGGACTATATGACTGTAAAGCCTCGTACACACGATCGGATATCCTATGGATTCTAATCCGATGGTTTTGTCCATCGGAAATCCAATGAAGCTGACTTCCATCAGTCTTGCCTACACACCATCAGTCAAAAAACCGACCGTTCCAAACGCGGTGACGTAAAACACTCTGATGAGCCGAGAAAAATTAAGTTTAATGCTTCTGAGCATGCGTTGACTTGATTCTGAGCATGCATGGGTTTTTTATCAGATGGACTTGCCCATAGACGATCGGAATTTGCTATCGGTATTTGATCCATTGGAAAAATTTAAAACATGTTCTATTTTTTAAAACCGATGGAAAAAAGACTGATAGGTCCCATACACAATCGGTTTGTCCGATGAAAAAAGTCCATTGGACTGTTTTCATCTGTAAAACCGATCGTGTGTACAGGGCTTTAGTCATAAATCCACCAGGTTTCTCAACGAGAAATGTGTCTCTTAAGGATGCACCGGAAGAGGCTCTTTCCCCTGAGAGGAATCTGAGAAGGAAAATATTCCTCCCGGCAGGCTTTTGCACAGGCGTGTTTGATCTCTTTAACATGAGATCCTACGGATCTGGTAGGCGGCGCTGACTTTATCACTTGTTGACACCAAAGCATTGGAAGAACATTTTGTTTCATATTGTTTCTTTTTTGCTCCCTTTGGAATTAATATGGACTAGATATCTATATGATCTTATGTGTACACATTATGCTTTTGATTAACACTCATTTTTTTTATTTAATTTATTTTTCACCTTTTTTCTGTGTGATCATTTATATGCACTTTAGCCCTCAGGGCTTTTATCCAATATTTACTATTTCGACCCTTTTTTTAGAACATGTTATTTGCTCATGAGTCGATTGCATGTTGAGTAAGTTCTGGCCAGTGGTCTATTCTCAAGACCCAGTAACCCAGTGGATGCTCAGTTGGAAAGGTCTCCAAGTCAGCTCTTACCCCTAGATAATCCTGCACCATATGATGCAGACACTGCCAATGGTTGCTTAAACTTAACAGCCCTGGGCGCTGAGGACTAACGAATTGTTTAAAGGCATCGGCCAGCAGGCCGCCTTCTCCGCCGATTTTCCTCTGATCAATCAAAGCCTCAGAAACACGTTGTCCAGGAAATGGTAACCTCCCAGTGTCTGGAAAGGTGTTACACAAATTTTTCTTCAAGGCGTCATAAAGATGTTTCATCCTCTACTCCCTCTGAGAAGGCAGGATGTGCTCTGCAACTTTACTCTTGTAATGTAGATCAAATACCACCAAAAGAAAGCTCTATTTGTGGGAAAAAAAGGACGTCAATTTTGTTTGGGAGCCACGTCGCAAAACCGCGCAATTGTCAGTTAAAGCGACGCAGTGCCAAATCTTAAAAAGTGGCCTGGTCATTAACTAGCCAAAATGTTCCGGGGCTTAAGTGGTTAAACAATTACTAGAATTGCTCCTCTCCTCAAAACTGTATTTTAAAAAAAATATTTGGGGGAATTTGCACATGTCCCATTTGGCAGTACCCAGCCCTTGCCTCATAACCTTAAAAATTATCTTTTTTTTTTTTTAGATATTCCGCATCCATTGACTTTAATAGGTTTAGATTAACATTAAGAACTTTCAAACTGTTTGATTAACCTCCTGCAAACCAAACCTAATTTATGTTTGGCTCATCCCTACTAGTAAGTTTAGTTATCTCTTGGACCTTCAATTATTTTTTCATAGTTGTTCATGGATAAACATGAAAGAGCTCCACCACAGGGCTTCTGAATCATAAGACCGGTACACACCTTGCACTCTCTAGTGCAGCTCTCTATGAGCCGGGTACTTCTGTAAACTCCTGCAGTTCTTGCAGGACAGCACTAATGTCAGTTCAATAAAATGCCTGCAATGAGTGGATGCGTTTTATGTTCTCCCCTGGTCTTCAACCACCCATCCCCACCCTCAACCTTAGATTGATAGTGTGCTGTTATGTCTAGAACAGGGACGACCGTGACCTCACAGATCCTGCCTTTGATCCTGCCTAGCTACAATGCTTAATGGAAATTGATGATGTCATAAAAATTTATATAAAAATGTTCTCAGCTATCAAGTGAGATATTTTTCATTATTTTTTGGGTGATATACTGCAGTAGTGTCACTAAGGTTGGTGTCACGGCGGCCTTGTGTAGTGTGTTCCGGAGCAGGGAAAGAGAAGCATAGGCAGGGACAGTGTCATTTTTTTCCTTTACTAATCCTGGATTCCTTGTGTTTAGGGACAAATAAGGATAGGTAGGGAGAGTGTCAGTGTGTTATTCTGTGCTAAACCTTGTTTGTAGGGACAGAGAAGGACAGTGAGGGAAAGTGTCAGTGTGCTATTCTGTTCTAAACCAATCTTGCTGAACCATATTTGAAATCCTTGAGTTTAGGGACAGAGAGGTACAGTGAGGGAAAGTGTCAGTGTGCTATTCTGTTCTAAACCAATCTTGCTGAACCATATTTGAAATCCTTGAGTTTAGGGACAGAGAGGTACAGTGAGGGAAAGTGTCAGTGTGCTATTCTGTTCTAAACCAATCTTGCTGAACCATATTTGAAATCCTTGAGTTTAGGGACAGAGAAGGACACCCGTGGAAACTATCAGTGTGCTATTCTGTGCTAAATCTTGTTTGTAGGGACAGAGAAGGACAGTGAGGGAAACTGTCAGTGTGCTATTCTGTTCTAAACCAATTTTGCTGAACCATATTTGAAATCCTTGAGTTTAGGGACAGAGAAGGACACTCGTGGAAACTATCAGTGTGCTATTCTGTGCTAAATCTTGTTTGTAGGGACAGAGAAGGACAGTGAGGGAAACTGTCAGTGTGCTATTCTGTGCTAAACCAATCTTGCTGAGGCATATTGCAAATCCTTGTGTTTAGGGACAGAGAAGGATAGGCAGGGGACAGTGTCAGTGTCATTGTTGCTAAGCCTCCTGCACAGTATACACCTGAAGGTAGCCCTTATTGCTGTTTTTCCCATCTCCCTGCAGGCCATCCATTAAAATGTCTGGAAGGCAAACAAGGAGAGGCAGACAGTCAGGAGGCAAAAAAAGAGGGCAAGCAAGCTCTGTGTCTGGGGGCAACAGTGCTGGTCGTGGACGCGGTGCATTGTCATCAGCACATGGCCATGGGACACGCTTGTCCTTCTTTTCGGCAGCTGGACATGTTGAGCCACATCATGCCGAAGACTTGGTAGAGTGGATGACCAAGCCCACCTCATCCTCCTCATCCTCTCTCACCCAGGCTCAGGGTACTGGCAAAGCAGCTGCCAAAGCGTCCTCTTCTCTGGTATCATTATCTTCATTAGTCAATCCTTCCCTAGACCCACCATGTCCTCCTCCTGAGGAGTCCCCCGAACTGTTTGAGCACAGTGTTGGGTACATGCTCCAGGATGATGCCCAGTGTTTCGAAGGATCTGATGATGATACCCAGCTACAGGAAGGCAGTAGCGTGAGAGCAGAGAGAGGGGATGCTCAAGAAGGACACCAATCTGGCAGTCATGCTCCAGCAGCTGCAGCATACTGCCAGATTGGCTCCAGTGATGAGGAGGGAGGGGATGATGAGGTCACTGACTCCACGTGGGTGCCTAATAGGAGAGAGGAGGAGGAGGAGGATGAGGAGGAGGCACATCTCCAACGAGGCAGGATGCCCTTGGGTGGCCAGCGTATGGGCAGCACACCGACGGAATCACACCGCAGAGCTCCGCCTGTGCAGGGCGCTGCCTCTGCCCGTCATTCAAAAAGTTCTTTGGTGTGGGCCTTTTTTGAGGCGAGTGCATCAGATCGCACAGCTGCTGTTTGCAACATATGTCTCAAGCGTATATCGCGTGGCCAAAACATCAGCCGCTTGGGCACCACATGCTTGATCAGACATATGTTAACCTGCCATGCAGCTCGTTGGCAAGCCTACCTTAAAGACCCACACCAAAGAACAAAGCGGACCTCTCCTTGCACCGCATCAGCTGGGATCTCCAACCCCACTATACCTTCAGTCCTCTCTGAAACCTGCACTGAGAGGAATGAAGGTGTAGAATTAGGTGTGTCACAGCCAAGTACTTGCGGCCACTCTGCTAGCAGTACACCGACGTCCGATTCTAGCAGGCAAATTTCCCTGCCCCAGCTGCTGGACCGTCGAAAGAAGTTCACTCCCAGCCATCCACATGCCCAGCGGTTGAATGCTAGCTTGGCTAAATTGCTAGCGCTTCAACTGCTGCCTTTTCAGTTGCTAGACTCGGCCCCCTTCCGTGAGTTTGTGCAATGTGCGGTTCCTCAGTGGCAGGTTCCCAAACGCCACTTTTTCTCACGGAAGGCGATTCCGGCTCTCTACAGGCATGTGGAAGGCAATGTCTTGGCCTCGCTGGACAGGGCGGTCAGCGGTAAGGTGCATATTACCGCTGACTCATGGTCCAGCAGGCATGGACAGGGACGTTACCTTTCTTTCACGGCCCATTGGGTCACTCTTTTGGCAGCTGGGAAGGATGCAGGACAAGGTGCAGTAGTGTTGGAGGTTGTTCCACCTCCACGCCTCCAAAATGCTACTACTGGTTGTGACACACCTCTCTCCTCCACCCCCTCCTCTTCTTCTTCCTCCATGGCCTCTTCCTGTGCTTTGTCCTCAGAACCAGCGGTGCTCCGTAGGCGTTCAAGGGGCTACGCAAGTACGCAGGCAAAAAGATGCCATGCCGTGCTTGCGCTGGTGTGTTTGGGGGACAGGAGCCACACTGGGGCAGAGGTCCTGTCTGCTCTGCAGGGGCAGGCCGAGAGGTGGTTGACGCCACGCCAGCTTAAGCCAGGAATGGTGGTTTGCGACAATGGCACCAACCTCCTCTCCGCCCTCCGACAGGGACAACTGACCCATGTGCCCTGTGTGGCTCACGTCCTTAACCTGGTGGTGCAGCGGTTCTTGGGCAGGTACCCGGGCTTACAGGATGTCCTGAGGCAGGCCAGGAAAGTCTGTGTGCATTTCCGCAGATCTTATAATGCCAGTGCTCGCCTGGCTGAGCTGCAAAAGGAGTTGAACCTGCCTAAGAACCGCCTTATATGTGACATGCCCACCAGGTGGAACTCAACGTTGGCCATGCTGCAGCGGCTGCACACGCAGCAGAGGGCCATCAATGAGTACCTGTGCGACTACGGCACCAGGACAGGGTCAGGGGAGCTCGGGTTTTTTTCACCACGCCAGTGGGGCATGATCAGGGATGCATGCACTGTCCTGGCACCATTTGAGGAGGCCACGAGGATGGTGAGCAGTGACAGTGCATGCATCAGTGACACTGTACCTCTTGTCCACCTGTTGGAGCACACGCTGCGTGGAATAATGGACAGGGCACTTGAGGCAGAACAGAGGCAGGAAGAGGAGGACTTCCTTGCCTCTCAAGGTCCCCTTTACCCTGACAGTGTTCCTTCTGTCCCACCCATCGCACTGGAAGAGGAGGAGGAGGAGGAGGAGGATTGTGTCAGCATGGAGGTGGAGGCTGGCACTCAGCATCATCAGCAGCAGTCTTTTAGGGATGATTTACAGTCCCAAGAAACCAGTGGACTTGTACGTGGCTGGGAGGAGGTGGCTGCGGATCATGTCGTCCTTAGTGACCCAGAGGACTCCGGACTGAATGGCTCAGCTAACCTACGCTGCATGGCCTCCCTGATCCTGCAAAGTCTGCGGAAGGATCCTCGTATTCTTCGGATCAAGGAGAGGGACCATTACTGGCTGGCCACTCTCCCTGATCCACGGTACAAGGGTAAGGTTGCGGACCTTATCTTACCGTCGCAGAGGGAGCAGAGGATGAGACAACTCCGGGAGGCCTTGCAGAAAGGTCTGTGCAACGCGTTCCCAGAGACTGGGAGGTTACAAACTCCTGGTCCTGGACAACAAGTTGCTGAGGCTTCGGGCAGTCAAAGAAGGAGCGGTGGGGAAGGTGGCCGTCTGACCGATGCGTTCAGACAATTCTTTAGTCCGCAGCCCCAAGGTATGATCGGTTCCAGCAACCATCGCCAGCGTCTGATATACATGGTGCAGGAATACCTAGGGGCAAGGTCAGACTTGGACACCTTCCCCACCGAAAATCCTCTGGCTTACTGGGTCTTGAGGATGGATCACTGGCCAGAGCTTGCACAGTATGCAATTGAGCTACTGGCCTGTCCTGCATCCAGCGTTCTTTCAGAACGCACATTCAGTGCTGCTGGAGGATTTGTCACGGATCACAGGGTGCGCCTGTCCACCGACTCGGTTGATCGACTGACTTTCATCAAGATGAACCAGTCTTGGATCACCACCAGCTACCACACACCTGATGCTGATATAACAGACTAATTGATTTTAAAATGTCACAGCCCTTCAAGACTGATGCTGATGCTGAGTGCCTGTGCTGTTATGTTGACTGGCTATCCTCCTCCTTCTCCTCAATGATCCGATTAATGATGATAGCTTGGAAGATCATTTTGGTTTATGGGTGCCGCCACCAGTGGCTAAGGCCCAATTTTTCAGCCCCTGTTTAACAGGGGCGTGTAATTACAATTTTTGATGCAATACTTTGCAACAGGCCTCATTGCTGTGCTCCAAGTACAGTATCTGTGAGGGGTTGCAGTGTTGTGCCACCAGTGCCTAAGGCCCAATTTTTCAGCGCCTGTTCAACAGGGGCATGCAATTATAATTATTGATCTAATAATTCACAGCAGGGCCCATTGCTGCACCCACCAAGAGTAACTGTCAGGCCTTACAGTGTTGTGTCAACACCACCACCACCACCACCACCAAAGGCCCAATTTTTCAGCCCCTGTTCAACAGGGGCATGCAATTATAATTATTGATCTAATAATTCACAGCAGGGCCCATTGCTGCGCCCACCAAGAGTAACTGTCAGGCCTTACAGTGTTGTGGCACCAGCACCACCATCAAAGGCCCAATTTTTACTACCACTGTATGTATGTTATTACAATTCCTGATATAATAGTTGACAGCAGGGCGTTCCAGCACCCACCAAGAGTAACTGTGAGTGCTTACAGTGTTGTGCCAACACCAACACCTAAGGGGCCAATTTTACAAACGACTACTACTTGCAAACGGAAGAAGACAACAGGAAGTGAGAGGAAATCTACCCCTTGGAAGGAAAATTGTCTCCTGTAAGAATTAATATGGGAGAAAGGTGTCTCCTCTCTACTGATGCTTTATCACCAATCCTTGTTTCAATAAAAACACCACATTTCAAAAACAGTTGTCATTGGGACGCAAAGTGAGGTGAAATGTTCTGAACAGGGGCACAGACAGCAAAACAAATGTTACAGGGGTGATAACCCTTCCCTATGTTTTCCAAAAAGCTTAAAAATAGGTATTTGGGCTGAAGCTACACTTAAACAATGTAGCTGTTCAAAATTACAAACAGATTCTACATAAGAACAAACCTACAGTCCCTGTCTTGTATGCACCGCCTGTATACGGCTGTTCAGAGTATATAGGGCCTTTTTTATTTTGTGTGCGGGGTTCCCCTTAATATCCATACAAGACCCAAAGGGGCTGGTAATGGGCTGGGGTAGGGGGGGGGTTGATGGGGTAGCTATGCCATTTTTCTTAAAGATTTTCATCCATATTACCGGGACCAGACATTACATTAATGCCGCAAGCAGTTTTAAATGGCTTTTTTTTCCTTTAGAAATGTTATTTTGTGCAGGGACAGTTCTAAACACGGGAAACACGTGGCACTTCACAGGCATACTTTAGACACCCCCCAGGTACAATATTTAAAGGAATATTTGACTCTTTTTTTTTCACTTTATGCATCATTAAAATGACTGCTCCCGGAAAACGTCCGTTTTTAAAACTTCTTTTTGCATTGATACATGTCCCCTGGTGCAGAACCCGGGTTCCCAAACTCTGTTTAGGACAATAACATGGATAATAGTCGTTATAATTAGCACTTTAGAATCCGAACGTTCGCATCCATTGTATTTAATAGGGTTCTAATGTTCGTGCGAACTTTCGGTCCGTTCGCGGGTTCTGGTGCGAACCGAACCCGGGGGTGTTCGGCTCATCACTACTCAGGGGTATACAAATACACGCCACACTTTTCACATATTTATTTGTAAAAATTATTCATTTTCCTTTCACTTCACAATTATGTGCCACTTTGTGTTGGTCTATCACATCAAATCCCAATAAAATACATTTAAGTTTTTGGTTGTAACATGACAAAATGTGGAAAATTTCAAGGGGTATGAATACTTTTTCAAGGTACTGTAATTCATGCAGCGGCAGGCCAGCAAAAACCATTGGCAATATTGCTCATGACACCCGGGCCGCCTACATTACATGTGTCTGTCCCTAATGCCGGCCCTGTCACCCCTCTGGCTGGTCTTGGAGATGAACTGTTCACTACTGCTCCAAAAACTAACAACAAAAAAATAACAAAAATAAAAGATATATAACTATTCAGGAATGTATAGTATATGTAACTATTCAGGAATGAAGGAGTGAAAAAAAAAATCAATGGTGATGCTGTTAGCTACATTTACTTGTCTGATTTTGTGTTAAAGAATGTGTTTCTGGGTGAATTAACCTAGGCCCGGTTATTCAATTGAGGTTAATTAAGCATTTTACATCAATTAACTGAGACCAATTTAATTCAACAAGAAAAATCAAATGTATATGTAAGACAGGCAATTGTCTTACTAATTAAATGGTCAAGACAGTATTTTGCTGTTTTACAGTATATAGTTGGACTGGATAGTAGATTTTGAATATCAATGTTTTAATGAAAAAAAAATAAAACATTTATTTTAAGCTCATCCGTATCATGCTTGAATGGTTTGGATAAACTTGCTTTAACATGAACCTGTACTTCATTTCAAATGTTTAACCACTTAAGGACCCCCTCATGTACATATACGTCGGCACTTTAAAGATGGATATCTCGGTAACGGCAGCAGCTGCTGCCACAACCGAGATATCCATCTTTTCAGTGAGCGGTCCTGTAAATGATAAGGGTGGTCTCTGCGGCGGATTCACCATGAGATCACCGTTATCGGCAGCGGGAGAGGGCCCCCCTCCCGCCGTTCTCCCGCGCCCTCCGCGGCTTACCGGAGTCGTAGCCGGTAGCGGCGGAAGCGATCGGGTCCTTCTCCCTCTGTGGTATGGATACGAGTGAGGGGAAGATGGCCCCCACCCATCTCCATACCATAGCAGGGTGGAAGCGACGTCAAAACTTCACTTCCGCCCATACATCTTAAAGGCACATTTTTTTATTTTTTTATTGCATTTTAGTCTAAATATGAGTCTTTTTGACCCCAGATCTCATATTTAAGAGGACCTGTCATGCTTTTTTCTATTACAAGGGATGTTTATATTCCTTGTAATAGGAATAAAAGTGACCCATTTTTTATATTTTTTTAAAAACAGTGTAAAAATAAATAAAATCAAGTAAAATAAATAAGAAAACAAAAAATAATTTTTTTAAAGCGCCCCGTCCCGACGAGCTCGCGCGCAGAAGCGAACGCATACGTGAGTAGCGCCCGCATATGAAAACGGTGTTCAAACCACACAAGTGAGGTATCGCCGCAATCATTCGAGCGAGAACAATAATTCTAGCCCTAGACCTCCTCTGTAACTCAAAATATGCAACCTATAGAATTTTTTAAACGTCGCCTATGGAGATTTTTAAGGGTAAAAGTTTGACGCCATTCCACGAGCGAGCTCAATTTTGAAGCGTGACATGTTGGGTATCAATTTACTCAGCATAACATTATCTTTTACAATATAAAAAAGAATTGTGCTAACTTTACTGTTGTCTTATTTTTTAATTAAAAAAAGTGAATTTTTTCCCAAAAAAGTGCGCTTGTAAGACCGCTGCGCAAATACGGTGTGACAAAAAGTATTGCAATGACCGCTATTTTATTCTCTAGGGTGTTATAAAAAAACAATATATAATGTTTGGGGGTTCTAAGTAATTTTCTAGCAAACAAAACTGTTTTAAACTTGTAAACACTGAGTCCGAAAAACAGGCTTGGTCCTTAAGTGGTCATGCAAACAAGATGCTAGTCCAACTCCACCTTTTCTTTCCCTCATCCCTCTTACCTGATGCTTTTCTTTGCCTTTATACATACCTTTTTCTTGCAGATTTAAGGCCTGTCCATTGATGTTTTGAGCCCTTCCACATCACCAGTGGTAGCTGTTGGCAGTTTTTGTTCCAGGAGCTGGCATGATCATGACCCCCAGGGGGAGTTTCTATGATGGCTAGGCCTCACAGTATGGTTTTTGCATGATGATGCTTGTTATTCAACCCAGAAGAGAAGTAACAGCCTGGACCATGAGTAGTGATCTCGTGAGGGGCATGGCTGAATAGGAAACGAGTATTATATTCAGAGCTGTTTGTTTACTATTATTTTTAAGTAAATAAGAAGGGTTTCAACTTTATGAGACAGAAATGTTGATTTTATGCTCCTTTCTAAATTGGTTTTACTTTCTAAATGAGAACTTACCAAATGCCCTGCCAACTGTTATTCTACTGACATCAGTTAGGGCACTATCACTAGCTGTCAGATGGTAGTGGGCAGAGCTTAGCTATAAGACGGATGAGTTTTTTTTTAAGATTATAAAGATAATAGCAGGTATTGTGTGGGGGTCTGCTCTTAGACACATTTTAAAACCAGTAAAATAGACTGCAGGTTCTCTTTAAAGAAAATGTAAAGTTTCCCCCCAGTTTTAGATACCGTTGTGGTAGTGTGGTACCCCACCAGTGGGTGAATACAGGATTCTCAACCAGGCAGGTTGAGGGGCTCCAGGGTATTTGCTTGTTTTGGAGGAAACTGGCTTTTAAGTTTCCTCATGATTTACTAAAGTCCACTTTGGGACCTGGAGCCTGGGGATTTCTTAGAGATCCGGGTGGGATGAAATCCCCAGTTCTGGATCAGGGTTTTGAGACTCACCGGCACACTGATTGTTCAGGTGTGTGTGGGCCTGATAGTAGAGTCAGGACCAGCATTCTGTGCTCCACCCTGCCGACGAGTGCAGGTGTGCACTGGGGAAGCCATAGAGTGCATGTGTGCAGGTGTGCACAGTGGAAGCCAAAGACCCAAGTCTGAGGATCAGAGCAGTGAGGGGCTGCTATCTAAATGGATGGTCTTTGCAAGGGAATAGTCTGTAGGAGACAGACGAGAGCCTGAAGTAGAAGGACAGAGCAGCACTGCAGTATGTATAAGCCAGGAGGCTGAATGTCATTTTGTTGATGAAAAGTAGTGCTGAAACCCCTGCGAGGGAAACCTTTGATTTTGTTTTGAACTTCTTTTAATAAAAATGGGCAAACAAAGCCCTTAAAAAGAAGAACCAGTGAGTCCTTCAAGCTCTATTTTTGATGCTAGTCCTTCACACCGTATATACTCGAGTATATACTCGAGTATAAGCCGAGGCACCTCATTTTACCACAAAAAAAATTGAAAACGTATTAACTCCAGAATTGATGAAGAAATAACAAATGAGTAGCTCACACCTGACCATAAAACAGCTTTTGATTTAATTGTCCAATTATTTTTGGTCCCTTGAAAAAGGGGGATGGCTATTCTTAAGAACTGTAATTCTTAAACCCTTCCTCCGATTTGGATGTACATGCCCTCAAATGAAACCTGAGAGTGTGCACTTTCAGCCCATATCCATTATATAACTATAGCTTCAATATGTTTTGGTAAATACCTGAGAAAATCTAAAGTTGTGCCTGTGTCCAAATATATATGGACCTAACTGTATATTGGGAATCTCTTTTTTTGCCTTTCCCCTTTAAAATCTATACCAGACCTGAAGGGTCATTTTTTTTTTTACATCAGTCACCAACAATGGCCCTTTGTTTACATTCAGTTGACATTTTCATATTGCTAAGGTACTATATTTGGTGCAGCAGTTGGTTCAGAATCTTCACAGGATCCAGCTACCTCTATTGAGATTTCTGATCCAAAAGTTTCAACTGTATTGACTACATCTAGGGTTAAAAATATTCCTAACTGCAAGAAGTATTGCCCGTATATATAAAAAGTATTGTCCATGTAGGCATTTTACTGTTTTTACAGATCAATGACCCTGAATAATTCATTGCATTGGGCCTTTTAACTATATTCTGACATCACTTGCTGCATATTGTATATGTTGTAGTTTGATGAAACAGAATATACTCAAGCTAGAGAAAAGACAGGCCACTAGCCTTTAGAATTGCCCCACCCCCCTTCTTCTCTAATGACATATGTTTAATTAAAGCAGAATTACAGCCAATAGTAGCAAGATACAAATGAATATCTCATTTAAAGATGAAATAGAAAAGCAGTTTTTTACTGAAATATTTACTTTTAGTCCTGCATTCACCCCTGCAGTGCTTATTTTTTTTATTTTATTTTTGATATGGGTAATAATGGGTCAATTATCAAGCAGTACTTATTTTCCCCCATAAAATACCCTTCTGAACTTAAATCATCCTGGGCTTGCTTCTGCCTGTGACTGGACAGTTTAATGAAGAGGCAGCAACGTGATGAGCTAATTTCTTTGTCAATCTGCTTTCTCCCCCTAACAACATGCTCATTGTTAGCACATGAACTAATTGCCTCCTTCTGCTGCTTCTTACTCCCACACTCCAGCCCTGATGTGCAGAGATTGCAAGAGGCTGATATCAGGTCAGATTTATTTAAGT
This sequence comes from Rana muscosa, assembly GCA_029206835.1. Taxonomy (NCBI): domain Eukaryota; kingdom Metazoa; phylum Chordata; class Amphibia; order Anura; family Ranidae; genus Rana; species Rana muscosa. The sequence goes on along the minus strand of CM055118.1, from coordinate 726,712,750 downwards.
GCACTGCTTTCAATTAATGATTCAATTAGTAGTGTATTAATAATTACAGAGCAGCATTAATAGATGGGTTTTTATTTTTATATATCTGCCTAATGTTTTTCGTTAAACAGTTCCATTTTTTTTAAGTATGATTATTCTGTATATTACTTTAGTTTTGTATGCAGAGCACACAGGACATATGATAGCTTTTACCATATGACACTGTGTGGCATTTCTTATTTTTTTTTTTTTTTGCAATAGATTTTTATTCAAAAGTTTAACAAATTTCTTAGGATACAAATAATAAATCAATACAGAAAGATCCATACACTCTCAAAGGTAACCAAGGGTCAGATCCTTATGACTGTAATACAAAAACAATTATAAATGTACATTGAGTTGAATTAGGTTATTGCCTGCCTGGGCATATACGGAATAATCATACCTTCTCTGTGGTATAAACTAGTCAGGAATATTGCTCCGGAAAAAATCTTGGTAACGTTTGATCAAACTGTAGCGCCTATAGCATAACCCAAGGTCAGGGTACTTATTACCAAGGTTGATCTGGTACTTTGAGTCACTTTACGTAGCTCCCACATTGGCATCAAGAATTTTTCATTGACCATGATCCAGGAAAGTTTGTGTTTTACTAGTGCAAGACTGACCACTGAGGTTTTCCATGCTTGCGCTATTGTAATTTTAGCTGCTGAAAAAATAAAAAAGATGAGAGATAGGAGGTGTCTAGGGATCTCGTCCAGTAGCTCCGCAAACAGCGCGGTTTTAGGATTTTTAGGTAGATTTTGTCCTGTCCCTGAATAGACCAGAGTGAACATTCTGATCCAAAAGCGCTGGACCTTGGGACAGGACCACCAGACATGGAACATAGTACCCGCACACTCTGAAGCAAAGGGGTGAAGTGCCAGGGTACAATCTCGCCGGGACTAGGTACCATCTGGACAGCACCTTGTAATTTTCTTCCACCAAGGAAGTATTGAGTATTCCTCTGTGCACCATGGTCGACCACTGCCCCCAAACCTCCTCCTCTATAGTCACGCCTGGATCCCATGTCATTTGGTATGAGGGTTTAGTCCGTTGAGTGTTGAAGAGGACATAGTGCTCCGAGATCCTCCCATGGGACTAAGGTCCATGTATGCATTTATTTTCAAACAAGGTCCTAGTGGTTATGTCTATCTGGTCGGTACCAGGGATTTTATAAAATGTATAATTTGGTACAGACGGAAGGATTCCGTCTGGGGCGCCTGTAGCATCTCCCGAAAATAAGACTGTTGTCTAATCCCTTTGTGATCTATGAAGCTTGCTATCCTGTAAAAGCTTTTGTTAACCCACCACATGAATTGTTGGGAAATCTGTTCTGGAGAAAAGTGTGGATTATTAAGTATGGGGGCCACAGAGGAATGGGGAGACCTCAGCAGGTATAATTTGCACACCATGTCCCAGAGACATAGGGAGTGGGATAAAGAAGAACTCAGAATAGCCAGACGCTCTCTTGTCGGGAGCCACATCAGGAGGTCCACAGGCAGTGAGGGACTAGCCTGCACCTCCAACCGTACCCAGTCAGGTTGGTATGTTTACAAACAAACAGTATTATAAAATCAATGAAATGTCCCAAAAATCAAGAATAAAACTGTAGCAGCGCTTTCGGTCAAATCATCATTTGAAAGTCCTGCGGATGGTGATGATTGATAATACAATCTGTGGGATAGTGCTCCTTTCATCTAAAGTGTGTTCACCTCGTGGGGGGATTTATAACCCCTTTTGGGGATGCACTCACCAGATAGTAGATAAAAATAGGCCTTAAACCAATCTCAACTTCCGTTGTTTAATCTGCTCTCTCCACCGATGTCATCAGGTCACAATTGCATGTTAAAAAAAGTAAAGGCCACATAGAGTAGTACTGCTTAAAAGATTTATTGATAAAACCCCCTTTAGTACTCCCTTATAAAATGTATGCGTACCAAAAACATAATATAAACAAGCATTGGGTGTGCGCACATGCACATTTGGGCTTAGTGTAGTGCTGAGTACCGCGGTTTACCAGTTTCCTGGCAACTTCCTGGTCACGTGCTGATGCGTTTCGTCACTTCTGGACTTCGTCTGAGGGCAAAGTCCGGAAGTGACGAAACGTGTCAGGGGCTGACTCCTCATCAACTAACCGGAAGTGACGCGTACGCTTCACGGGACGGAGGACCAGGAAACTGGTAAACCGCGGTACTCAGCACTACACTAAGCCCGAATGTGCACTTGCGCACACCCAATGCTTGTTTATATTATGTTCTTGGTATGCATTAATTTTATAAGGGAGTACTAAAGGGGGTTTTATCAATAAATCTTTTAAGCAGTACTACTCTATGTGGCCTTTACTTTTTTAACATGCAATTGTGACCTGATGACATCAGTGGAGAGAGCAGATTAAACAACGGAAGTTGAGATTGGTTTAAGGCCTATTTTTATCTACTATCTGGTGAGTGCATCCCCAAAAGGGTTTATAAATCCCCCCACGAGGTGAACACACTTTAGGTGAAAGGCGCACTATCCCACAGATTGTCTTATCAATCATTACCATCCGCATCTGCTTCATGCTGTTTTCCTATCTAGGCACTGAGATAGAGGACTTTCAAATGATGACTTGACCGAAAGCGCTGCTACAGTTTTATTCTTGATTTTTGGGACATTCCATTGATTTTATAATACTGTTTGTTTGTATATTTATGTTATTTTATGCGGCAGCTATAACGCTGTGTCTTGTCATATTTTAATCCTGCACTTTTATCTTGGTGGTTTTATTCTAAGCGCTGAGTGGTACTTTTAGCTAGGGCGGAATTTTTAGTACCTTTTATATACAGGTTGGTATGTTGTAAAGAAAATTTGGTATAGTTGTACCCGTACCTCATAAAATGAGGAACTCCCAGTCCACCTTTCCACTTGGAGATATATAGAGTGGAATGGACCACCCTACATACACCACCTTCCTCGTGCATAACTGGCTGATTCTCTCGTTGATAATCATCAAACCAATCAGTGCATATGACCTTATATAATTCCCTCAGTACTGGTTAACTGCTACAGATTGGAACTAGATTGACCCCAAAGGGCCCTGACTGCACACCGGTCAGATGGTCTACCACGAGATATGATAGTAAAACTCATTACTATGTGGTGAAGGAAAGAGTGATAGCTAAATGTAGAGAGATTGCGGATTTGCACCTGAGAGATCACATCATTAAAAATTTTGCCAACATCTCGCCTGCTACTGTACTTATTGCTAAAAATATCAAATACTATTGGGCCTTTCGGTTTCAACTGAACTTCAACTTCTGTAAAATAAAGCACGCCTTCTCGACTTTTCTTGGAGGTGAAGCATTACTGCATTACTGAAAAGCCTGGGCCTGATCTCAAATGAACCTGGAGGTTCCCCCCATACCCCCCATACCCCACAATCCAAACCTTCAACCAGCAGGCCCCTGCAGAGCCCTCTATCTCCAGTGTGGTGCTCTACAAGAAGCAAGGCCAGGCTCAAGGCTAGACTCCATGATGGCGACGGCTGTCGTCATCCTTTTGGGACGTTACAAGTTATTTCTGACACTATTGTCCCCAATTGATCCTAGGGCGGGATCACAGTTGGAGCATCTTCTGATGACTCCTAAGCTTTCTGTTCTTTTCAAGAAGGAAGGAAACTCCCTCTTAAAAAACAAGTACCATTTTTAGTTTTGTGAAAAGACACAAAGAGACTTCCTTTCCTCGTTAAAAACGTATGGTTTGAAGTTGATAACTTAAGGGTGTGTTAACAGTCGGTGGCGGTAGCCATCTGCCCTGAGGAAAAGGAAGCCTTGTCAAATATTCTCACATGTGTTTATAAAATGCATTGAATATTCAGTACTAATGTAGCAGGGATCCAACCCCATGTTCCCGGGTGTTGTCCATTTTTTTTATCAGTATTGTGTACCTTCTTTTAAATAAGATGTAATACATTGTATTGGTTTTAATATGGTTTCTGTGTGCCCTACAATGTACCTTTAACCACTTGCCGCCCACCATATAGCAAAATGATGGTGGCAAAGGGGTTCCGTTATCCTGATCGAACGTCATATGACGTGATCAGGACAACTAGCTGGCGTGCGCCCGCGGGGGCGTGCAGCGCGGCGATCGGTGGTGCGGCGTGTCAGTCTGACACACCGCAACTCCGATCTAGGTAAAGAGTCTCTGATGGAGACTCTTTACCACATGATCATCCATGTCCAATCATAGCTGATCACATTGTAAATAGGAAAAGTGGTGTAACTGTCAGACGCGAGTAGAGGAGAGACGATTGGCTGCTCCTCTGACAGGGGGGTCTGTGCTGATTGATTATCAGTGCAGCCCGCCCCTAAGGATATCCACACTGGACCACCAGGGATGCCACCAGGACCACCAGGGATTCTCACCACTTGTGACCACCAGGTATGGCCACCAGGGATGCCAATCAGCGCCCACAATAAATGTCAATCAGTGCCCATAATTGATGCAAATCAGTGCCAAACAGTGATGCCTATCAGTACCATCCATCAGTGTACATCAGTGCCACCCATTAGTGTCCATCAGTTCCCATCAATGCCCATCTGTGTCACCTATCAGTGCCGCCTTTCAGTGCCAATCAGTGCCGCCTTTTAGTGCCCATCAGTGCCCCCTATCAGTGCCCATAAGTGCCACCTATGTTTGTCCATCAGTGCTGCATATCAGTGCCACCTATCAGTGCCCATCAGTGGCGCCTATCAGTGCCGCATATTAGTCCCCCACATCGGTGTCCATCAGTGCCGCCTTATCAGTGCCCGTCAGTGCAGCCCCATCAGTGCCTGTCAGTAAAGGAGAAAACATACTTATTTACAAAGTTTAGTAATAGAAACAAAAAAAAATTCAAAATGTTCAGTCTTTTTTTTATTTGTTTAGCAGAAAATAAAAATCCCAGTGGTGATTAAATACCACCAAAATAAAGCTCTATTTGTGAAAACAAAATGATAAAAATGTTGTTTGGGTACGGTGTAGCATGACCGTGTAATTGTCATTCAAAGTGCGACAGTGCTGAAAGTTGAAAATTGGTCTAGGCAGGAAGATGTAATAGTGCCCTGTATTGAAGTGGTTAAAGTCAAATTTTGTGGCACAGCAGGGTCTGTCTCTCCACTGTGCTTTGCTAATAGATTGTTTGAGGATGTGGTACAGTGGGAGATTGTAATAGTTTATTTAGACATAGAGTAGTAGATACCCATCTTCCCATACTTCCACAAGTATCCCCTTTTTCAGGGTTTTTAGGGCATATATAGCATTATTGGTAACAGAGAAGGATGTTATTTGAGACATAATTATTGATATCTTTTTTAGATTTTTTGTTTTGATTTACAGTTGGGTTAAACAATGTCGGACAATACAGGTCTTGGATGGCTTTATGTTACAATTTAAAAGAAAACTGTTCCTCTGACCAGGGGGCTTCCCTTAAAACAGAGCTCCACCCAAAAGGGGAAGTCCGCTTTAAGGCCCCCTTCCCCCACTCCTGTTTGTGAAATGGAGCTTTTGTGAAGGAAGGAGGAGCGGGTACCAGATTTTGACATGTGCCTGATTTTTTACATGTACCCAATCCCACTTCTGCTCCGACTGCCTAGGCGATTGGAAGCAGAAGTTCTCCACCCCCCTTCCTCCTGAAGTTTTCTGGGATACATGATGGGTCCCAGAAGACTGCGGGACCAGTCACAGTGCGCAGCCCTGCTTGCGCATGCTCAGTGGGCACCCGGCTGTGAAGCCGCAAGCTGTTACAACAGCCGGGTGCCCATAGTAAGGATGCCGGCGCTGGTGAGAGAGGACACAGGGAGAAAACATCTGGGGTGAGCACACCACTTGATTGTGGGACAGGTGAGTGGCTGTTTATTAAAAGTCAGCAGCTGCATTTTTCACTTAAGAGACTGGAGCTCCTCTTTAAATTGGATGTATTTTTGCAGAAATTGTGCAAGGTTTTGGAAAAGAAATCAAGCCTTTTTTGGCACATTAGATTCTTTGAAAGATATGTAGGAGAGGACCTAAACCCTCAGGGTTTGAGGGTTCAGATCTTCTCAAAAGTGGGTACAATAACACCAGAATTTAAAAGTGCATGGGAAGTGCATGGGAAGCTAACTCGAAAAATTTCTAAAAGAAGGTGGTGGAGCTACTATCAGAACAGTATAAAAAGGAGATATCTGAGGTTGATGAGGAGTTAAAGTATTGTATGCCTAAAACACCCTCTTGTGCTCCCATCCTTCTTTTGGGGAGGGGGATAAACAAAACATTGGAGCTGGGAATAACACTGCTTATAGATGGTTACAGGGAGCGTACAGAAGAAATTGGATACATAGGAAAGGAGCACAGGGATAGGCACCAAGGAAATGAGGATATTGAATCTGCTTCCTCTAATTCTTCAAATTTTACTTGCACTTCACAGGAATCGACAAGAACTTCAGGAATCATCACTTTAGAAAGAGGCCTAAAATGTTGATGGGTCTATGTCACAAGATGGTGGTGGTAAGAAATGATTGGATGACACAAGCAATGTGAAAGAATTCTCAGTAGACAAACAGAGTGGTCAGAGTAAAATGGAATTATTGTCACAAAGTTCCAACACTGTGGCCATAGGTGAGAACACTATACAAGTTAAAATGTGCAAAAATACCAGAGACTCAAATATCCAAACAATATGGTAGTAACTAAGTGTACATAGTGATAGACACAGCTAGTAGACTTAGGTGAAAAGTTAGTTAAGAGTCCAAGTACTGGAGGTGAAAGGTATATCAGGGGTTAAAGTTACACTCCCAGGGCTGCCGTCAAAGGGGAACAGAGACCATGTTCCAGTTCTGCAGGAAAAACACAAGGAGAGAGGCGCCTCTGGGTGTAGCAGTATTAAAACAATTTATTTAGGCAGTGAACAAAAGCCAGTCACATTTTGTTGGTAAAAAACAAGCATGTAGAACTTCCCAATCAGGGGAAAGGAGGGATCATCAGATGTGTCAGTCCACTTCTCTTCCTGCTGGGGCGCTAGCGTGCTCTGGATTCGCTCGCACCGCTGACAGATGTATAGAAGAGGCTAGCTGCGATGGAGGAGGAAATCTAAAGCGAGGCTTGGAGCGCGATGGTGTAGCAGGCGAGGGGTGCTGACGTCACTGGAAAGCGGCGCGTTTCATGAGGTACAGGTTGCGAGTGACGTGGCAGCCGCACTCCTTTATCAATCTATAGGAGAGGGAGGTGTGGAGCTAGATTATATTGCGTGGAAGGGGGCGGGAGGCGGGCGGAGCAGGAAACGGAAGAGGCGGAATGGTCAGTGGAGGTGTGATTGACACACAAAGGAACAAAAAACAGCTAATGGCAGTACAATGATAAGGTGGTGTGATGCTATAATGGTATACGGTGTCAGAGCAGGACACACCGTGGGACTGAGAAATGACAATGGCTTGGCAGAAACAATGTATTATTATGAAAAGTGTCTATAATGGTGAACGATTTTCACATGAAGAAGTTATGGCAGGTGGACTAACGAATGGAATGATGCTTAATAAATGACATGGAGAATATCAATATTAGTGAAGATTAAAATAAGGAGAAAATTAATAAATTAATAATAATAATGATGATGGAGGATGGGCTGGATGGTGTGATATAATTAATATTACATGGATTGGAAAGGGGGGGGGGGAATGTGGCAGAAAAGAACAGAACAGGGTGATGGGTAGGCGGGGGAGGGGAAGTTATTTACTAGGAAATGATGCACAGAAGGAATATGAAATCCAAACTCACATATGTATTATGTATATATATGTGCGCACGCACACATACACAAGGAAAAAAAAACAGCATGCACATATGCATATGCGCACACGCGCCCGCACATATTAAACGTTTTTGTTATATTTTATAAAACATGATGGTGGATAATAATGAATAAATAATGAAAAGCAGGGGGGGTGGGAAAAGGGGGGGAAGCAAATAAGTGTAATGCGGCCTATGATATACATATGAAGGGTGGGTGCTGGGGTCGAGGTGTACATACACAAAATTATCGTATAAATACAACATACAGATGTATATATGTATACGCGTGCATACATACACACACACTCCTACACATACACATTAGATCAAAATGGTTAACTGAGATGTATACGTGTGTATACATACACGCACACATACATTATATATACACATTAAAACAAATTGGTTTGAATGAGAATAAAACCATATATAAGCACATGTATAGCATAATATAAAACTACACCAAGAAACATGGGGTAGATAGATGAGGGAAAAAGGGGGGGGTTTGAAAGAGGAAAGGAAAAAAGGGGGGGAGTGTTTTTAGTTTATGTATAACAGAAAACGTGATACTAAAAGGACAGAGGAAGAAAAGAGAGAGAAAAAAGGATGAAAAAAGAGAGTGATATTAAAGGTAGTATAATAATAAAGCGAGAGAAAAAAGAGGGGGGGGGGAAGAGAGGGGGGGATGGAAAGGGAGGATGGAAGAAAAATAATAATAATAATAAAAAGGGGGGAAGGGGGAAGGGGCGGGGGTGGGAGAACAGAAACGGGGGAGGGAGGCAGCAGAAAAGCAACAGAACCTGTAGAATGCATGGCCACAGTAAAAACCAATACTTAAAAGAATATGTATATACACAGGTGTGAAAAGGATAAAAATGAGAATAAGAACAAAGACAGATTTATAAAATGGTGTTAACTTCGATGCTCTCGTTAATACCTCCGGGCGAGAGTACATCTAGGGTGTAGATCCAGTAAGTCTCTCTGGCACAAAGTTTAATGAATCTTTTCAGCTGCTGGAAGGGATCTATCAATTTGTTCAATGACCCATACCTGAAGCCCTGAGGTAGATTTTTGGTGTGCAGTGGTGAAATGTCTTGGTACACTATGAGGGTCAGTACCACCCTCTATGTATCTCCTATGTTCTCTGAATCTTTGTCTCAGAGGTCGTATGGTGCGGCCTACATACATTAGGCCATACGGGCAACTCAGACCATATACCACAAAGTCGGAAGAACAGTTATTAAATTCTTTTAGTGGGTATGTCTTGCTTTTAGTGCTGAATGATTTTTGACCATGCTTAACGAATTTGCATGTCTTGCATAGAGGCTTCCGGCACTGATACATACCCACTATAGGTAAAAGGGTAAGAGCGGGGGTGGGTGGGGAATAGTTTTGGGTTTACTGGGCGCAATCTTGTTTTTGAGGTTTGGGGCCCTCCGATAAGTAACTCTGGGTTGTGCCGGGAGTACAGATTTTAAGTGAGGGTCCTGTAATAGTATGTTTGGACAGGATTCTTTCCATATTTTTGTGCTTATGGTGGAAGGTGGTTATGAATCTGGTTGAACAATCTTTCCTAGATGTATCAGATTTGGGTGGCTTTCCATGAAGATAAAAGTTATAAGCTTCATCGATTAATCCGATGGGATACTGTTTCTCTGTAAATTTTCTTTTTAGATTTTTACTGAGTTTGACATAGTCCGAATCCTTAGTGCAGTTTTGTCTTAGTCGACAAAATTGACCCTTGGGGATGTTGTTTATCCATTTTGGTAGATGGCAGCTATTGAAGTGCAAATAGGAGTTTCCTGCCGTGGGTTTCGTGTAATATTTAGGACAGATGGTATGTTCGTCATGTTCGAGTTCTAGATCCAGGAAGGCCATGGAAGAGGGGTGGGAGACGGATGTAAAGGACAGCCCATAGCTGTTATTATTGCAGTGTTTGACAAAAAGAGGGATGAGGTCGGGGGCACCATCCCAAATGATAATCAAATCATCGATGTAACGTCCAAAGAAAATAATGTTGGCTGCATAGGGGTTGTTTTTGTGAATGTGATTGATCTCCCAAAAACCCATGGCGAGGTTTGCGTAAGAGGGGGCAAATTTGGCCCCCATTGCTGTGCCTTGTACTTGCTGGAAAAAATCTCCATCGAAAGTAAAATAATTGTGGGTAAGGCAGAATTTTGTAGCCTGAATGATAAAGTCTGCCTGGCGTGAATTGATCAATGGGTCCATGAGCAAAAATTGCTCTAATGCCATTAGCCCAAAGCTATGCGGGATGGAGGTGTAAAGCGAACAGACATCTAAGGACAGCCAGACGTATGTTGGTTCTCATCTATAAGGGGATAGACGTTCCTATAGGTGTGTACTATCACGTATATAAGATTCTAGTTTGAGTACAATGGGTTGCAAAAATTGGTCAATGTAAAGGCTGAATCCGGTGGTGACGCTATCCATGACTGCTACGATTGGTCTCCCTGGGGGGTGTAATAGATCTTTATGAATTTTGGGTAAGTAGTAAAAGTAAGGTATCTGGTAAAAGTGTTTCCGAAAAAATGAGCATTCTGTTTTAGTGATGATGCCATCCAGGAGTGCATCAGAAATCAGGGAGTCGGCTTCTCTGGCAAAGTCAGTCGTTGGGTCTTTTTGAGTTTTGTGTAGGTAGCTTCGTCAGAAAAGAGTCTATGAGCTTCTTTAAAATAGTCTGTTTTGTCCAGGAGTACAATACCCCCTCCTTTATCGGCTGATTTGATTATGATATTGTCGGCATGTATAAGTAGATATAGGGCTTTGATTTCGGATGGTGAAAGGTTATTATGTTTCGATGTGGGGTTGGAGTTGCACAGCTTGACTAGGTCTGCATAGACCACTCTATAAAAACTCTTGAGATATGGCCCTTTAGAGTGCGTAGGAAAAAAAGATCGATTTGGGCCTAAGTGACGAGTGGATTATCGGAGGGGATGTAACATGATGTTGGGTACAGAGTCTTATAAAGTCCTCTTCATCAAGACTGTGGATGTTGAGATCGAAAGACTCAATAAAGAATAAAGAAGAGTCAGAAGTGGATGGAATGGGGGGACTCATAGTAGGATTATGAAGGGTTTGTTTCCTATCTTTCTCTTCTTTGATGTGGTAATACCTCTTAAGGGTGAGATTCCGTAAGTAGCGATTGAGGTCTTTAAACAGGATAAAGGGATTAGGATGGTTTATGGGAGCAAAATTAAGACCGTGACTAAGGAGAGAGGTGTCAGCAGTAGATAGAATATGTGAAGAAAGATTAAAGATTTTTATAGTTTTTGGTATTTCTGAGTTTTTTGATGGTGATCGTTTTCTTCGTCCTCCTCTGCAGCCTCTCCTATGAGTTTTCTTTTCCTTGAGGCTAGGGCCGGAGGAGGACTTGGTACTAAAAAAGATTATGATGGTGTGGGGGTCCCCGAAGGGACATCGGAACGAGGAGATTCCTGGTCTGTATGTTCCATAGGTGCTGGTGGTGTGCAACCATTGGGTATGTTGATAGATAGATCAGACTCTCCTACAGTGAGAGGAGGATTGAGAGGAACAATGTTGTTCCTAATGTCGGGTCCTTGGTCTTCTGTGGTACAGGAGCTATTGCTTGGAGTGGTGGATGACAAGGGCAGTGGTGTTGGTCGAGAACTGGTTGTTCTATTGTAGAACCGATTTAATGCTGTGATAAGCCCTTGATTTTTATCATTATTATCTTTACTGTGTATATTGGTCTTGATTGGAATCGCTCATGTGTGCCAGGCTGCCCAGAGGCAACGAAAAGCTGTCCTCTGTGGGAGGTGTATCGTCTGTGTCCTCTGTATCCCCCCAGCCATGCACCAGTGATGGCCATGAGCTGGTCTGGGTGCCACCCTGCTGTGAACATGGTTCCTCCTCCTCCATCTCCTCCTCCTCATCCTCCACCTCGTCATCCTCCAGAACTGTGACCTTGCTGGACAATTGTGTACCTGGCGTTTGTTGGTGCAGGAACCCACCCTCGGAGCCACTTGTGAATGACTGCCCTGAAAGCCTTGGAAATGATCCCTCTTCCTCCTCCTCCTCCTGTGCCACATCCTCTTCCATCATCGCCCAAAGCGTTTTTTCAAGGAGACATAGAACTGGGATTTTAACGCTGAGAACGGCGTCATCGGCACTGGCCATGTTGGTGGAGTACTCAAAACAGCGCAACAAGGCACACAGGTCTCGCATGGAGGCCCAGTTATTAGTGGTGAAGTGGTGCTGTTTCGCAGAGCGACACACGCGTGCATACTACAGCTGAAACTCCACTATCGCCTGCTGCTGCTCGCACAGTCTGGCCAGCATGTGTAAGGTGGAGTTCCACCATGTGGGCACGTCACATATGAGGTGGTGAGCGGGAAGGCCAAAGTTACGCTGCAGCGCTGACAGGCAAACAGCAGTAGGGTGAGAACGCCGAAAGTGTGCACAGACGGCCCGCACTTTCTGCAGCAGCTCTGGCAGATCGGGGTAATTTTTAAGGAACTCCTGCACCACCAAATTCAGCACATGCGCCAGACAAGGGATGTGCATCAAACCGGCTAGGCCCAGAGCTGCTATGAGATTTCACCCATTATCGCACACCACCAGGCCGGGCTTGAGGCTCACTGCCACTAACCACTCATTGGTCTGTTGTTCCATGTCCCTCCACAACTCCTGCACAGTGTGGTGTTTTTCCCCCAAACAGGAAAGTTTTAAAACTGCCTGCTGTCGTTTACCCCTGGCTGTGCTGAAGTTGGTGGTGAAGGTGTTACGCTGACCGAATGAGAAGGCGGTAGAGGATGAGGAAGCGGAGTAGGAGGAGTTAGCAACAGGAGGCAAACTGAAGCGCCCTGCAATCCTCGGTGGTGGAAGGACATGCGCCAAACTGCTATCCACCTCAGGCCCAGCCGTCACTGCATTTACCCAGTGTGCTGTTAGGGAGATATAACGTCCCTGACCGTGCTTACTGGTCCACATATCCGTAGTTAGGTGGACCTTGCCACAGATGGCGTTGCACAGTGCACACCTGATTTTGTCCCCCACTTGGTTGTGCAGGGAAGGGATGGCTCTCCTGGAAATGTAGTGGCGGCTGGGCACGACGTACTGTGGGACAGCCAATGCCATCAGGCTTTTAAAACTCTGCATCTCCACCAGACGGAATGACAGCATTTCAAAGGCCAGGAATTTTGCAATGCTGGCATTCAGGGCCAGGGATCGCAGGTGGGTAGGGGGGTACTTCCTCTTCCGCTCCAGTGTTTGGGAGATAGAGAGCTGAACGCTTCCATGGGACATTGTGGAGATGGTTGGTGACCCATGTGGTAATGTTGCTGGCAGATCCTCTGTTTGTGGGGTGGCAGGTGCCACTGTCACTACACAGGTGGATGAAGAGGCAGAGACTGCAACAGAAGAGGAAGCAGGAGGAGCCAGAGACCTTTCTTGGTTTTTGAGGTGTCTACTGCACTGCAGCTCGTGCTTTGCACTTAGATGCCTGGTCATGCAGGTTGTGCTCAGGTTGAGAATGTTTATGCCTTGCTTCAGGCTCTGATTGCACAGCGTGCAAACCACTCGTGTCTTGTCATCAACACATTGTCTGAAGAACTGCCACCCTAGGGAACTCCTTGGACCTGGCTTTGGTGTGCTCGGTCCCTTGCTGCGTTGGGCAGTAGCAGGCGTACTGTCTAGGGGACGGACGCTCCGCTTTTGCACCCTCTTCTGCTGTGCTGGTGGCTCTGTGCGACCACCGCCTCTTCCTCCGAACTACACAGTTCACCTGCATGACGTTGATTCCATGTGGGGTCAAGGACCTCATGGTCTTCCACATCATCTTCCACCCAGTCTTCACCCCTGCCCTCCTTGTCGGTCTGCACAATTGCGAAAGCAGCAGCAGTTGGCACCTGTGTTTCTTCATCATCCGAGAGACGTGCTGCGATAGTCCTCCCATGTACTCATCTTGAAACATAAGTGGTTGGGCATCTGTGCACTCAATGTCTTCCACTTCTGGGGCAGGGCTAGGTGGATGGCCCTGGGAAACCCTGCTAACAGAGTCATCAAAAAGCAGAAGAGACTGCTGCATGACTTGGGGCTCACACTGCTTGGCTGATTTGCAAGGGGGTGAGGGGAAAGACTGATGGACATCAGCTGCAGGTGCCAACTCTGATCTTTTAGCAGTAGACTGGGTGGGAGACAATGTGAAGGAACTGGAGGCACTGTCAGCAACCCAATCTACTATTGCCTGTACTTGTCCTGGGCCTGGCCTCAACATTCGTAGAGCCGCATTAGGCCCGACCAAATACCGCTGCAGGCTCTGTCGCCTACTCGCACCTGAGGAATGTGTTTCACTTGTGCGTGTAGCTGGCACAGATCGACCACGTCCTCTCCCTGCAACAGGAGCTCCACCAGCAGCACCACGACCGGGGCCACGTCCCTTATTTGACGGTCTCCTCATATTTCTCAAATTTAGGATCTTGCCCTAAATGGGTGTTTTTTGAATAGCAGATTAGAGCAACAGTATCTAAAGGGTGTATCTCACAGGTACAGATATGCAGAAAACGCACCAAAAATTTTTTTTTTTGCCCTAAATTATTTTTTTTTTGAAGATCAGAATAGGAGAACAGTATCTAAAGTGTGTATCTCACACGTACAGATATGCAGAAAATGCACCAATAAACGTTTTTGGCCAGAAAACGCACCAAAATGTTTTCTTTTGCCCTAAATTATTACTTTTTTTGAAGAGCAGAATAGGAGAACAGTATCTAAAGTGTGTATCTCACATGTACAGATATGCAGAAAATGCACCAGAAAAAATTTTTGGCCAGAAAACGCGCCAAAATATATTTTTTTGCCCTAAATTATAATTTTTTTGAAGAGCAGAATAGGAGAACAGTATCTAAAGTGTGTATCTCACACGTACAGATATGCAGAAAATGCAGCAAAAATTTTTTTGGCCAGAAAACGCACCAAAATTTATTTCTTTTGCCCTAAATTATTACTTTTTATGAAGAGCAGAATAGGAGAACAGTATCTAAAGTGTGTATCTCACATGTACAGATATGCAGAAAATGCACCCAAAAAAATTTTTGGGGCAGAAAACGCAGCAAAATATTTTTTTTTGCCCTAAATTATTATTTTTTTGAAGACCAGAATAGGAGAACAGTATCTAAAGTGTGTATCTCACACGTACAGATATGCAGAAAATGCAGCAAAAAAAATTTGGGGCAGAAAACGCACCAAAAAATAAAAATTGCCCTAAATTATTACTTTTTTGGAAGAGCAGAATAGGAGAACATTATCTAAAGTGTGTATCTCACAAGTACAGATATGCAGAAAATGCACCAAAAAAATTTTTTTGGCCAGAAAACGCACCAAAATTTTTTTTTTGCCATAAATTGTTCTTTTTTTGAAGATCAGAATAGGAGAACAGTATCTAAAGTGTGTATCTCACACGTACAGATGTGCAGAAAATGCACCAAAATTAATTTTTGGTCAGAAAACGCACAAATTATTTTTTTTTGCCCTAAATTATTACTATTTTTGAAGAGCATAATAGGAGAACAGTATCTAAAGTGTGTATTTCACACATACAGATATGCATAAAACGCACCAAAAATTTTTTTTGGGCCTAAATTATTATTTTTTTGAAGAGCAGAATAGGAGAACAGTATCTAAAGTGTGTATCTTACACGTACAGATATGCAGAAAATGCACCCAAAAAAATTTTTGTGCCAGAAGACGCACCAAAAAAACATTTTGTTGCCCTAAATTATTATTTTTTTGAAGACCAGAATAGGAGAACAGTATCTAAAGTGTGTATCTTACACGTACAGATATGCAGAAAATGCACCAAAATAATTTTTTTGGGCAGAAAACGCACCAAATATTTTTTTTTGCCCTAAATTATTATTTTTTTGAAGAGCAGAATAGGAGAACAGTATCTAAAGTGTGTATTTCACACA
Source organism: Rana muscosa (assembly GCA_029206835.1). Taxonomy (NCBI): domain Eukaryota; kingdom Metazoa; phylum Chordata; class Amphibia; order Anura; family Ranidae; genus Rana; species Rana muscosa. Next base: position 726,697,004 of record CM055118.1, on the reverse strand, counting down.
TACAGATATGCAGAAAATGCACCAAAAAATATTTTTGGCCCTAAATTATTATTTTTTTGAATAGCAGAATAGGAGAACAGTATCTAAAGTGTGTATCTCACAGTAACATATGCAGTGCTGGTGCACTTAACTTGCATAAAATGCCCGCAGAAGCCAACCTAATAGGGTTGAGCGGACCCGAACTGTAAAGTTCGGGTCCGTACCAAACTTTTGGGTTTTGGGGTCCCGGATCCGAACCCGAACAATTGACTGTATGTTCGGGTTCGGGTCCGGTGTTCAGCAATATGCATGTAAAGTCGCGCTTGTTTCCCGTGCTTAGAACTGTCCCTGCACAAAGTGTCATTTCTGAAGGAAAAAAAGTCATTTAAAACTCACTCGTGGCTATTAATGAATTGTCGGCTCCCGGCAATACATAGAAAAGTCATTGATAAAAAAAAAAAAAAGCGTGCGGGTTCCCCCAAATTCAATAACCTTCAGGTCTGGTATGGATATTAAGGGGAACCCTGCCGCAAATTTAAAAAAATAATGCGTGCGGTTCCCCCAAATATCCATACCAGGCCCTTCAGGTCTGGTATGGATTTTAAGGGGAACTCCACCCCAAATAAAAAAAAAATGGCGTGGAGTACCCCCAAAAATCCAGACCAGACCCTTTATCTGAGCATGCAACCTGGCAGGCCGCAGGAAAAGAGGGGGGGACGAGAGAGTGGCTCCCCCCCTCCTGAACCGTACCAGGCCACATGTCCTCAACATGTTGATGGGGACAAGGGCCTCATCCCTACAACCCTTGCCCGGTGGTTGTGGGGGTCTGTGGGCGGGGGGCTTATCGGAATCTAGAAGACCCCTTCAACAAAGGGGACCCCCAGATCCCGGCCCCCCCTATGTGAATTGGTAATGGGGTACATTATACCCCTACCATTTCACAAAGAAAGTGTAAAAAATTGTAAAAAAAAAATACACAGACACCATTGGGAAAGTCTTTTATTAAAAAAATAAAAAATAAAAAAAACATTCCAGCGATGAAATCCAGTGTCCCGCGGCGATCCCGATGTCCAGCGCTGTCCAGACAAAATGTCATTGGCTGAGCCTGAGCGGACCTGATGGGGAACTTCCTCGGCAGTGTATTAAATGAATAGACCCGCCCCTTCTAAAGTTCCCCATCAGGTTCGCTCAGCCAATGACGTAGTGTAAGGCTGAGAAGGGGCGGGTCTTTTCATGTATTATACTGCAGAGTAAGTTCCCCATCAGGTCCGCTCATCCAATGACGTAGGCGAGGTCTGACATACGAGGGGGCGAACCTGATGGGGAACTTCATCCACAGTTTAATACATGAATAGACCTGCCCCTTCTCACGTTCCGCATCAGGTCCTCAGCCTTACACCTACGTCATTGGCTGAAAGGACCTGATGGGGAACTTTAGAAGGGGCGGGTCTATTCATTTAATACACTGCTGAGGAAGTTCCTCATCAGGTCCGCTCAGGCTCAGCCAATGACATTTCGTCAGGACAGCGCTGGACATCGGGATCGCCGCGGGACACTGGATTTCATCGCTGGAATGTTTTTTTTATTTTTTACTTTTTTATTTTTAATAAAGGACTTTCCCAATGGTGTCTGTGTATTTTGTTTTACAATTTTTTACACTTTCTTTGTGAAATGGTAGGGGTACAATGTACCCCATTATCAATTCACATAGGGGGGGTGCGGGATCTGGGGGTCCCCTTTGTTAAAGGGGTCTTCCAGATTCCGACAAGCCCCCCGCCCGCAGACCCCCACAACCACCGGGCAAGGGTTGTGGGGATGAGGCCCTTGTCCCCATCAACATGGGGACATCCTCCCCATGTTGAGGGCATGTGGCCTGGTATGGTTCAGGAGGGGGGGCGCTCTCTCGTCCCCCCTCTTTTCCTGCGGCCTGCCAGGTTGCCTGCTCGGATAAAGGGCCTGGTCTGGATTTTTGGGGGTACTCCACAGCATTTTTTTTTTATTTGGGGTGGAGTTCCCCTTAAAATCCATACCAGACCTGAAGGGCCTGATATGGATATTTGGGGGAACCGCGGGCATTTTTTTAAAAATCTGTGGCAGGGTTCCCCTTAATATCCATACCAGACCTGAAGGGCCTGGTAATTGAATTTGGGGGAACCCCCACGCTTTTTTTTTTTTTTTATCAATGACTTTTCTATGTATTGCCGGGAGCCGACAATTCATTAATAGCCACAAGTGAGTTTTAAATAACTTTTTTTCCTTCAGAAATGACACTTTGTGCAGGAACAGTTCTAAGCACGGGAAACAAGCGCAAAGTTCGGGTCCCCATTGACTTCAATGGGGTTCGGGGTCAAGTTCGGGTCAAGTTCGGTCCCAAACTCGAACTTTTTACCGAAGTTCGGCCGAACCCGTCCGACCTGAACATCCAGGTGTCTGCTCAACTCTACAACCTAACTAACAGACGGATAAAAGTTATCTTTTCTCTGGCACTGGGCTCAGGGCAGGATAAAAAGATTGTGCACTGCACCCACACAACAAAAGCAAGGTAGATCGCTGAGTAATTTGATTTCTGAATCAGGACTCCTATCTAATTCTCTCCCTCAAAGCAGCAGCAGCAGCAACCTTTCCCTACACTAACTGATGCAGAGTGACGTGCTGTGCTATGTGCCTCCAGCTTATATAGAGGCTGGGTCACATGCTGCACTGGCCAATCACAGCCATGCCATTAGTAGGCATGGCTGTGATGGCTTCTAAGGGCACACAAGTTAAACGAATGTTGATTGGCTGCCCTGCAGCTTTTTAAAATGCGCCATTACATTGCCGAACACCGAACCCGAACCTGAACATACAGTACATTGTTCGGGTTCGGGTTCCGGGTACCAAAAACCCAAAAGTCCGGTACGAACCCGAACTTTACAGTTCAGAAAAACAGAAAAACCCCCCTGGAGGTGGGACTTTGGAAGTGACTGACAACACACAAGGATATATCAAAAAATATATAGATTTAATTAATGAGTACAAAAATTCTTACAAAAAACAATCTAGTATAAAACACATGGATTAAATACAGATCCACAAGACTGTTTACATTCAAAAAAGGAAATTTAGACATTTATGGTCAGACCCGACAGCTGTTTCGGTATACCCTTCTTCGGGGGATTTGTAGACATAAAAATCATGGGTTGTCTATGGAGAGACAGGTTTCGTTAAATACATAATTATAATCTGAATAGATATGCTATTATATATACATGAACATGCAATAGTATACATAGATAAAAAACAAATAAATAGTATATACAAAAAAATATATAAATGTTTGCTTACAAGTATTTCCAAAAAATAATAATCGTTCCGTTCGTGGATGGGACACGCGTACTGCTGTAGACATGGGGTGAAAAACAGACACCCCACAATAAAGGGCTTAAGGTCGAACAGGGTCCATAGGACTTCAAACAAGGGTCCCTAAATAGCGACAACCGGCAGGGCTAAGACGGACTCAATATGTTTTATGAGTCTGGTTTCTGCAGGACATTTACAAAGGAAAACAGGGAGACACGAAAAAAGGGGGAAGAGAGAAGAGGCGAATCAGTAGGCCCCCCAAAAAATTGAGTGACATCCCCCCATCAGTATAATTATAGCCTACACCCGATAGAGAAATATATATAGTTAACCTACCAGTAAACCTTTAGATCCACAGAAGGAACAAGAAACTTGATAAGACGTTTACTCAGTAAAAAAGAAAGTCTTATGTCAAAAAGGTTAGCATCGATTATGCATTCCTCTTATAGTGACGTCACATATGTATGTGATTCCAGTGTTCTAATTCCAAAAGGAAAGGATAACTAGATAACTAGATAAATATATTTCAGGTTCGCTCAAACATACTTTTGAATTTCATGTCCACCCTAAATGAGAATGCATTTAACCTTACATTCATGATGCAACAAGATTGTTAACAATTCACTTTTTTGGATATTTAACTTCTCAAACACGAGAGTGGAGCATTAGAAACCACTCTGTACCGTAAACCTACTGCGGGGAATACTATATTAGACACAGAAAGTTCACATCCGATGCCATTGCTGCGTAGTATGCCTTACAATCAGTATTTACGTTTTAAATGTGTTTGTTCAAATGATACACACTTTTCAATATGAGGCGTTAAAGGTCATACTGCTGGATAGAGGCTTTTCTCATACCATATTAAAAAACAAAAAATCTAAATCGATGAAAGTATGAAGTGGGATACCTAAATTATGATAGCTTAATTATGCAGGTTAAGTTACTTCTTGTAATATTTTGACATTTAAAGGTGCCTGCCCCTCTGCAATCTATCCGTCTTGGCCTTTGGACACTATGGTCCTCATGTTCCCTATGCCCGCCTGAGAGACTTATTGTGTGGTCATCACACTGCTTAAACAAAAAAAAACAAAAAAAAAACATTTTCGTTCCCTGTTACATCTAGTATATGAGAGTTTTGAATATAAAACTGATGATAATAATGAATGTAGAAAATAAGCCTGGCCGGGATTTAACGTTTCACTTTTCTACTAAGAGTGAACTAAGAAAAAGTTTTCCCTACAAAATGTCTTATTCTGCACTCTGAACTTTGAACTTGTACTAACAACGGGTGCTGTAATAAATAGAAAGCATAAAGCACCACTGGATGACTATTTTGTCTTTGGATATTTTTTCCTAATGGAAGTTTGCTCATAGTGCATAGCTTTGAAAGTATTGTGTTCAGGGGAGTTGGGTGGAATCAGAAATACATTTTTAGCAACCACAGCAATGAAGAACTTGCTACAGACAAAGTGGAAGATTTTAGATGCAGTGTTTATTAAATGCTGTAAAAATAATTTCAATTTGGTTTTTATGCTCTGACCTACTAACATAAGCTTTTCTCATCTTTGAAAGCGTAAAACATTGACTTCCCACGTGTCCATGTGTTTAAGCCTTAATTTGTAATACAGATAAGAGATTTATATATTCATGAAAAGAGGCCTTTGGATTTCATTGCAGGAACCCATTTTGTCTGCTTCCTCAAGTTTAATTTTAACTTGGTTCACTATAAATAGTAAGCTGTGAAAATACGGTGCAATATTAAAAATTAGGGATGAGCCCGCGAATGTTCTAAAAAGAACCGAACAAATGGGGTATTTGCGGGAAATTTGAGCGCCACGGAACGCATCATAATGAAAAGATCGCAGTGCATTGCTCTATGATGATTGACTAAAGCTTGCACCTGACTTGCATGCTTTGGCCAATTGCAGCACACTCTGCTGAGAGAGCCATAATTAGCCAAAGGCAGGGTGCCTTTGGCCAATCATGGCTCAGGGGGACTAAGTCCATGCCCCACACTATATAAGGCTACTTACATAGTGGCAATGTATAGTGTGTGGACGGAGATAGATTGAGCTAGATTAAGCAGGCAGGTTAGTTAGTGGCAGTGTATTTGATATATATATATATATATATATATATATATATATATATATATATATATATATACAGTCTAGTATATATATATATATATATATATATATATATATATATATATTTATATTTATTCAGTCAATGCAGGCAGTGTAGTTTATATAACATAGTGTATTGAAGGGATTAAGGGGAACCCTGCACCAAAATGTAAAAAAAAATGGCGTGAGGGTCACCCCCCAAAATCCATACCAGGCCCTTCAGGTCTGGTATGGATTTTAAGGGGAACCCCATGCCAAAATAAAAAAAATTGCGTGGGATCCCCCAAAAAACCCTACCAGACCCTTATCCGAGCATGCAACCTGGCAGGCTGCAGGAAAAAGGGGGCGAGAGGGGGCCCCCTCCTGAACCGTACCAGGCCACATGCCCTCAACATGGGTAGGGTGCTTTGGGGTCCCCCCAAAGCATCTTGTCCCCATGTTGATGGGGACAAAGGCCTCATACCCACAACCCCACAGCCTTATGGTTGTGGAGGTCTGCGGGTGTGGGGCTTATCGGAATGTGGAAGCCCCCTTTAACAAGGGGATCCCAGATCCTACCCCCCTATGTAAATGAGTATGGGGTAAATTGTGCCCCTACCCATTCACCAAAAAAGTGTCAAATAAGTAAAAACGACAGGAGACAGTTTTTGACAATTCCTTTATTAAAAAAACACAATGTCCACTCATCCTCAATCACAACGCAGACGGTCCAGAGAAAAAACAAAAAATAAAAACACCTTAGGGGGATCTGGGGGCCCCCTTGTTAAAGGGGGCTTCCAGATTCCGATAAGCCCCCCGCCCACAGACCCCCACAACCCTTGGGCAAGGGTTGTTGGGATGAGGCCCTTGTCCCCATCACCATGGGGACAAGGTGCTTTGGGGGACCCAAAACCACCTCCCCATGTTGAGGGCATGTGGCCTGGTATGGTCCCTCCCCCTTTTCCTGTGACCTGCTAGGTTGCATGCTCGGACAAGGGTCTAGTATGCATTTTGGGGGACCCCCGCACCCTCTTTTTTTAAATTTTGGTGCAGGGTTCCCCTTAACCAGTTACATACTGGGCCATGGTAATATGACGCTGGCAGGAACACTCTCTCCCTCCGGGTGGATGTCATATGATGGCCTCTACTTCTTGCCGCTGCTACGGGCCCCCAGGGGCCTGCATCACGGCGATCAGGTTTTAGACTTGTCCCTTGGGACACAGCCCCTCCCCGATCAGGGTAAATGCCTCCTTGGTGCACACATCGTGGCGATCAGGAACAAGGTGTGTCCCTCGGACACAGCCCATCCCCGATCAGGGTAAATAGCCAATGAAATTGGCTCTTTACCACATGACCGGCTGTGTCCAATCACAGCCGGTCACAACATACCAGGAGTAACGGCTTTGGCTGTTACTGGGTTCCCCTCCTCACACACTGATCCAGTGTGAGGAGGAGAAAGCGGGACAGTGAAAAAAGTTGCAATATACTTCTTCCATTTGGCTATTTATAATGCATACGTCACCTATCAAAAATCAATGGAAATTCCCAACCCCTTCATCAAATTTATGGAAGATATTGTCGGTGCCCTGATTTATCAGCAAGAATCCCCCCAGAAAGCATTTGCTCTGATTGTGTCAGCAGGTTGCATGAGTACCATTTTCCTGACAATATTCCACCATCAGCAACCGGAAGAAGACGCTAAATAAAAATGTGTGTGTGCAGCAAAACAGGAGTTAGGAAAGACACCAGTTTCCATTGTTCCCAACCTGGCCTATGCATCGGAGAATGCTTCAGGCACTATCACACTCTCGTAAACTATTAGCCCAAATTTCTAATAATATGCCATTTACCTGTTTTCAATTTCTGCGCTGATTATTTCCCTGGTGCCTCAACCAACCAACCTGGTGCCTCATCTCAACTGACCCTGGCCTGTTTATCGACTATGCCTCTGCCGGCCATCTGCATTGTTTATCTGCCATGTTTCTGCCATTCACGTGAACTGACCCTGGACTATCGACTATGCCTCTGCCTACCGTCTATTTCTGCCTTTTACCTGCACTGATCTCGGCCTGTTGACCATGCTTTTGCCTGCCCCTTGGACTGATCTTTAACCCTGCTACACAGATGTCTCACATATGTGAGGGGCTCCAGAATAGTGTTCTGAATTGAGAAAAACTGTTTTTGTTTTTCTCTTTGTTTTGTAATTCCCAGAACAGGGTCTGGTTGTCTGGAGGCTTCAAAGCGATTTGGGTAGGAGAAGCCTCTACCCCTTCTCCCATTCTTTCCTGACCGAGGCCCTAAACTTGATGGTCCTGCCTGCTGCCTGGACCAATACTTTGGCTGTGCTGACAATAGCTCTGCCTGCACTGACCCAGGACTTTTCATGGACCATGTGCCTGTTGCCTGGAACCATACTTTGGCTGCACTGACCATATCTCTGCCTGCTGCCTGTACTATGGACAGTATTCCTGCCTGCTGCATGGACGATCCTTTTGCTGCTGCTGACCACATCCCTGCCTGCTACCTGGACCGATGCTCTCCTCTGTGGACCACTGCACTACTAAAACCGCAGGTAATCTTTTGTTTACTCTTTGCTCAGAAGAATGTATTTTGGTTTGTAATTGGTATGTACAGTACATGCTATGTGTTGGAAATATGAAGGGCCTTCAACAATGTGATAGGTTGGCAGAAATTTGTGTGTGTAATTTATGCTCCTAGAACATGGTGCTACTTGGATGTTTGGCCTCTGTATGTGGCCAGGCTGTGAAAACGTTTCACACATGTGGTATTGCCCTACTCAGGAGTAGCAGAATGTATTTTGGGGTGTCATTTTTGCTATGTACATGCTATGTGTTGGAAATAGCATAGAAATGGACAACTTTGTGTAAAACAAATGCGTTTTATTTTTTTTTCCACATTTTCCAAAAACTTCTGGAAAAAAATGAACCGTTCAAAAGACTCATTATGCTTTCCAAAATTGGGTCATTTTGTGGGCGTTTACATTGTCCTGGTGCTTCAGGGCCTTTAAAAGTGTGATAGGTCGTCATCAAATTAGATGTGTAATTTATGCTCGTAGAACACCAGGCTATGTAAAAGTCTCACATATGTGATATTGCCATGATCAGGAGGAGTAGCAGAATGTATTTTGGGGTGTAATTGCAAGTATGTATGTGCTGTGTGAGAGAAATAACTTGTTAATATAACAATTTTGTGTAAAAAAATAAAACATTTCTTAATTTTTCCAAGAATTGTGGAAAAAAACGACAACAAAAAACTCACCATGCCTCTTACTAAATACCTTGGATTGTCTACATTTCGAAAAGGGGTAATTTGAGGAGAATTTGTACTGTCCTGGCTTGTTAGTATTTTAAGAATTTAGATAGGCCGTCAGTACATAAGGTTTGATCAATTTTCAATGATTTGCACCATAGCTTGTAGATTCTATAACTTTCACACAGACCAAATAATATACACTAATTTGGGGTATTTTTACCAAAGATATGTAGCAGTATACATTTTGGCCCAAATTTATGTAGAAAAATTACTTATTTGCAAAATTTTACAATAGAAATACATTTTGTTTCAAAATTTTCACTCTTTTTTCACTTATATTGCAACAAATAAAAAACCTAATGGTGATTAAATACCACCAAAAGAAATCTCTATTTGTGAGAATTTTTTTTTAAAACTTTTGTTTGGGTACATGACTGAGTAATTGACTGAGAGCGCTATAAGTTGAAAATTGGTCTGGGCAGGAAGGGTGTATAAGTGCCCTGTATTCAAGTGGTTAAAATCCATACCAGACCTGAAGGGCCTGGTATGGTTTTTGGGGGGACCCCCACGCCATTTTTTTTTAAATTTTCATGCAAGGTTCCCCTTAATATCCATACAAGACTTGAAGGGGCTGGAATTGATTTTGGTGGCACCCCCACGCACTTTTTTTAATGATATTTTATGTATATTGCCGGGACCCGACAATAAATTACAGCTGCAAGCAGTTTTAAATTAAAAATTTTCCATTAGAAATGCAATTTTGCTGCGGTACTGTTCTAAACGCGGGAAATATGCGCTACCTTACAGGCAGACTAAGGACACCCCCAGGCACGATATTTAAAGGAATATTTCATTTTTAATGTTTCACTTTAAGCATTATTAAAATTAATGCTCCTGAAAAAACGTCCGTTTTAAAAACTTTTTTTGCATTGGTACATGTCTCCTGGGGCAGGACCCGGGTCCCCAAACACTTTTTATGGCAATAACTTGCATATAAGCCTTTAAAATTAGCACTTTTGATTTTTCATGTTCGCATCCTATAGACTTTAACGGTGTTCGCACAAATTTCTTCCCTGTTTGCAAGTTCTGGTGCGAACCGAACGGGGGGGTGTTAGGCTCATCCCTATTCGCATGTTCTGGTACAAACCGAACCAGGGGGTGTTCGGCTCATCTCTAATTACCATATTATTTGCACATTGCGATTTGCAGTATAGACGAAATGTGATTCATAGTCATTGTATTTCCTAGTAAATATGGAATATGCACATTAATAGATAATAATTTTTTATTTTTCAAACTTTCATTAACGTTCACTGATTGCTTTGTACATGTATATAGTCAGTGATGGTCTTAGAGGTGCATCTCATAAAATTTGAATATCATCTAAAAGTTAATTTATTTCAGTAATTCAATTCAAAAAGGGAAACTCCTATATTTTATATATATGCGTTACACACAAAGTGCTATATTTCAAGCATTTCTTTCTTTTAATTTTGATGATTATGGCTTACAGCTAGTCAAAACCCACGCAGATGTAGGTCTACAGAATGGCACAGGCAGGCAGATGGGCGTACCTGTAAGTCCCTTTAAATTTGCAGTCCAGCGCGTGTTCGCGGGTCCTGGAAACTCGATGTTCCCGGGCGGCCCGCGATTGCATTCGGCAAAGGCAGAACAGAGGGATGCCTTTGTAAACAAGGCATTCCCCTATTCTGCCTAGTGACATGTCACTGATGTAAGTGCCACAGTACATATACAATAGTATTTCCTACCACCGATACACAGTGTGATGCACACACAATCATTAAACGATACTTCAGTGATACACCTCTGTGTCTGCAAGCAGCTCACCTCACAGCTGTTAGATAGACAGCAGATGCAGACCGCAGGGTGTAGATATAGATGATGGATTCAGCGCTGTATAGTGGTCTCCCCTCTTTTGCTGCTGTCCTCTCAAAGGTAAATGCAAGCCATACATAGGAATGCAAACACAAGGAAAGCAATCATAGCGTACCTCGAAACCAAAGTGGGATACACGCCAATCTCATATACTAACACTCACTTGTGCTAAATGAGCATGGGCAAAACTCCACAAACCCAGAGTTCGTACGCCTCCAATGAGTGTATGTGTCAGATCCCCTTCTGTTTCCAGGTAGACCGTGATGTAGTGGTATGGAGACTCAGTGGAAGGACGGGATATGAACGAAGGAGACATGCATAGCGTAATGCCGTAGGGTGAACATTTATTACAATAAAAAAAATATATAAAACTCACATTTGGTGCATAAATCAAGTGCAAAGGTAGCCACGAGCTCTGCGCTCATCTTCCTGTTGTCAGCGAGTGGTGTACCTAATGCTCTAATCCAACGCGTGTCGTCACGTCACGTGACTTCATCAGGAACCCCAGGAAGTATTTATGCACTGTTTTCAGCTACATTGCACTTTGATACACTTGTTTTGACTCTTTCACTCAAGTTGTCACTTTTTACTTTGATTTATGTTTCACTATTGTTTCACTATTGTGATAGTGGTAATTTCTTTCTATCACTTTGCTATTTCACTATTTCATTTTTCACCAGCTGGTTTTCAGCTTTTCACCTCTTTGCCCCTCACAGCGCAGACACCACCACTTTACTTTCATATTCTATTGTTTTTCGAATTAGATTCACAGATGTCTTGCAGCAGTGCTTTACCTAGTTAGTTTACCTCAGCGTCCCCTTTAGTGAGTTTTAGACAGCGCGGGAGTTCCTTTCCATTTACCATGTCACTGATGGCTGTTCCCCGTGATCGGGAATGGTCATCAGTGATGTATCACGTGTAGCCACGCCCCATAACAGTAAGAATCACTCCCTAGTACTGACTTAACCCCTATAGCACCACCTAGTGGTTAACCCCTTCACTGCCAGTGTAATTTTCACAGTAATCAGTGCATTTTTATAGCACTGGTCGCTGTAAAAATTACAATGGTCCCAAAAATGTGTCAAAAGTGTCCGATGTGTCCGCCATAATGTCACAGTCATGATAAAAATCACTGGGATGTCTGTTGAGCATGGACATGAGAATGTGACGCTCTCACTGTGAGGGAGTGGCCTGACTCTGCAGCTGACGGAGATGTGTAGGGAGAGCTCGGGAAGGAGCCATGGAGTTTCGGCAGCATGAGAGACTGCTTCTCCATGGATGAAGCCCCGCTCTCCCCCCTCCTCCTTCCAGACAACAAGCCTGTAGATGGAAGTAGCAGACGCAGCAGTAAGGACCTGAACCCAGCGCCGTCGTCCCTCGTGGACCCCCTGTGGACGCCCCCCTCCTCCACCTCCTTTGCCTCCACCTCCACCTCCTCCCACCAGAGCCTGGCCCACAGCATCGGAAGCTGGAACCTAACAGGCTGAATCACAGGAGTTACAGGACGGCTTGCGGGGACAGGTGAGAGATCTCCCCAGATGAACAGCCTAAGAAGATAAGGTAAAACCAATTAAAAGTACTTATGTCTGTGCCTATGTTCAGTAGAAGACTGAAGTAAACGGGAGCAAGTGGACCTGCCAATGTATGTTAACCTATGCTATATATATATCACATAGGCTCAATGCTAATGCCAGTATAAGTGCAAATAATTAATAATCTATCTCTGCCTATGGTATAGCAGAGGGGAACCGGGTGAAACTGGGAATGTGAATATACCAGGAACTGTGAATATTGTGAACACTGTACAGAGAGGATTGCTTATCCCCACTGATTCGTTCCCACTGATTTGAAAGTGTTTGCCTGAGACACATGGACACAGATAAAACGAATGGATTGCATATGAAATAATCAGTCCTGTGTAGAAAACATATATAAGCGCATAAATGTGTGAATAAATCAGGAGGGAAAGAGGAGGAAGAAGGGGAGGTGAAGGAGGAGATGTACATGTACACCCAGCTACATAGGAATAAAACCAAAGTGAAGTAAGCGCCCGCATGGAAAGAAAGTACATTTAAAACCCATTAAAATGCACCCAGTAAAAATGAATGTCTGATGCTGTTGGTAAAAGACATGTAAAATCCAGAGCGGGAAGATACGGGAGGTCAAACAACTCAGAAACTATCTGACACATATATTGAATATGCAACAAATGAAATACTTGAAGGGACTCTGAAGGGGCTCTGAAGGGACTCTGAAGGGACTCTGAGTAAACCCAAAAAGTGCTGGACGGTACGCATGGACGCCTAAAAACTCTGGGCCACATAAAGATTAGACCGTATATCGGCTTATCTGCACAGGGGGGCTGTCTCCTTTCCCCCTTTGTGCCTTTTTTCTTTTTTGGTTGAACGGTATAACATATGTTGATATCCCTTTTTACCCTTTCCCCCTCCTTTTTTTTTTGCCTCTCTAAGAGGAGCTCAGTGGTCTGAAACAAAATCTGCTATACATTGGCCCTTTTCAGTAGGGTCGCAATCCTAGGGTAGAGTATAACAGACTTACCCTGATAAGAAGAAAGGTACAGCACAAAACCAAAGAGTAAAACTGGGGAAACGAATAAGACCTGCTAACAAAAATAAAATGAGCAAAACCACTAGGGGGACGGACCCAAGACTCCTAGGAATAGTACAGCAAATAGTACAATTAAACAGTACATGATCCAGGAGGTAAGCTCAAAGAGTCCAGGAATAGGAGTACAAAAACAGGATAAAGGCAACAAGAAAATAGAAAAGGGGTCAAAGAGTATGGAAAAGAAGGGAGGAGGGACATCAGATCAATCTAAAAGGGACCAAACAACAGAAAGTGAACTAGAAATAAGCAGAGCTGAAGAGCAATGGGCAGATGCACAAATTCCTACAAAGGGAGAAATGACTGAGATGCTAACGAGATTGGAAAATGCAATAAAGGCAGAAATTAATATTTTAAGAATAGATTTCGGACATCTCTTGTCAAGAGTAGAAGCGATGGAAGAAAGAACGGATAAACAGGATCAGGAATTAAGCAAATTAAAGGAGCAGGATAAAATAATACAACAAAATCAGAGAAACATTCTATACCGGTTAGAAGATCAAGAGAATAGAAACAGAAGACAGAACTTGAGAATCCGTTCTCTAGCAGAGGAAAAAGGAGAGGACCTGAGGAAAATTATGAATATAATTTTCAAGCCCATATTGGATATGGGGGTAGAAGGCTCTCTTAAAATTTAGCGAGTGCATCGTATCGGCAAACCAAGGAATGGAGAAACCGATTGGCCGAGAGACATTATTGTAAGGTTACGGTACTATGAAGAAAAAGCAGATATTTCAATGAAAATAAGCGGAAAACCCCCTATCCAATTCCAAGGAAAGGAGCTGCAGATCTTCACAGACTTAGACATTGGCAAGGAGGCGATTATTGAAGCCACTTCTGGAGCAAATAAAGACACAGAATATCAAATATAACTGGGGGTTCCCGGCCTGTCTTATAGGCCAGAAAGAAGGAAAATCAGCAAGATTAAGGTTCCCCGAGGAACTTGGGGGATTTTGTAATAAATTAGATTTGCAGGTCCCAGACTTACCGGGGTGGATGGAGAATGACAACTGAGATATGGGTCATAGGAGGCTGGGAGTTTTAGGGAGGGGGGTGGGGGTTCTGTGGGGGGGTCGGGTGGGGGTGCGGGGAGGGAGGAGGGGGAAGGTCCAGGGGGCGGAAAAGGCCGACTGGGCCACCGTGCAGCAACTCCGGGCTACCTCACCCTCCCCAAATCTAAGGAGAGGGGGAGGGAGGCTGAGCAGCAGAGTCTGAGCTGCACCTCCAAATCGAGAGAACCAAGAGGAAAGATCATTAATGGTTCTAAGGCCAACAATGGGCCAAAAGGGAGGAGGGAGGAGGGGAGGGGGAGAGGGAAGGATCTGGGGGGAGGGAAAGGGGTTTTGTAAAGGGGAGAAAGGAGGGGATTCTACCTTTTGGACTCTACAAAAAAGAAAGGGAAAAGGGGATGAAAGACAGATAAAACGTAAACAGTTTAAAAACAAAAAAGAAGAAAAAAAAGAGAGGACAAAAAATATATAGATGTCAGCAATAAATTTCCTGTCCTACAATGTTAGAGGTCTCAATATACCTACCAAAAGACATAAGGTCTTAAGAGAGCTTAAGCATCATAGAGCAGATGTGGTCTTCTTACAGGAGACCCACCTGACCCTAGACTCAAATATTAAATTATACTCACCCAATTTCCCGAATTGGTTTTACGGAGATACTATCTCCAAAAGGGCAAGGGGGATTGCAATAGGGTTTTCTAGGGAAATGAGGTTCACATTGGAGGATAGAATGACGGATAAAGATGGGAGATATATTTTTCTAAGAGGGAAGTTGGGGGAAATTAAATGCACCATGGCAAATATCTACGCTCCTAATGTGAACCCCATTAAATATCTCATTGAAACTCTGGGGAAATTGAAGGATTTGGGGTGGGATATATAATTTTGATGGGAGATATGAACTTTTGTTTGGATCCGGCAGTGGATAGTACGTCCCTGATACAGGGGACAAATAACGTACAACTGACAAAGATAAAACAAAAAATGCATAGTAGTCAGATGGCTGACATATGGAGGATTATGCATCCAAAATCAAAGGATTATACGTTTTTTTCCCCTGTACACGGGACGTACTCGAGGATAGACCACATAATGGTCGAACACAGAATGCTGTATATGGTCATGGAATCAAACATAGGAATTGCCTCACTCTCTGATCATGCCCCTGTAAGTATGAAACTAAAAGTTCCCGAATATCATAGACAACCCTATACTTGGCGACTAAATGAGGAACTGCTACGGGATGAAGAAGGATTAAAGAGGGTGAAAAAGGAATTAGAACATTACTTCCAGATAAACGATACGGAAGGGATATCAGGGGCAACCCTATGGGAGGCACACAAACTCTACATTAGGGGGATCTTGATTTCGGAAGGGGTAAGGAAAAAAAAAGAGAGAAGTAGAAAATATAACTCGTTGATAGAAGAAATATTCAAAATTGAGCAAGAGCATAAAAAACAACAGGGGCAACAACAAGAGTTATATCATAAATTAGTGATGAAAAGGGACGAACTTAAAGAATTAATGGAACAAGAGACTAAAATAAAACTACATCGCATAGCAAAAGGTATAAGTGGGGGAACAAGTCTAGTAAACATCTAGCAAGAATGGTACAAAATAAAAAGCCTAGAAATTTCATAGAAAAGATAAAAAAAAGAACATAACTAAGAGCATAGCAGATACATTTAAAAACTACTATGAGGGGTTGTATTCAGTGGAGCAGAAGAGATGGGGGGTAGGAGAGAAACAACTAAAAATAAAATAATTTCTAAGAAAGGCGGGATTGCATAGGATCAATGAGGACGAAAGAATTGCATTAGATAAACCCATAACGGAAGAAGAAATAAGTAATGTACTAAGAGACTCAGGCCCAGGGAAAAGTCCCAGCAGGACGGGTTTACAGTATTATATTTCAAAAAATGTAAGGAGATATTGATTCCCAGGATATGTAAATACATGAATGGATAAGGGATGGACTATGAAATGGGAAGGGAGGCCTCAGTAGCTATAATAACGGTCATACCAAAGGAGGGGAAAGATGAAAGGTTATGCTCCGGATATAGGCCGATCTCGCTATTAAACGCGGATGTAAAACTATACGTGAAAGTCCTGGCAGAAAGAATGAAGGGATTGATGCCCACACTGGTCCACCCGGATCAGGTGGGATTTATCCCAGGTAGGGAGGGGAGGGACAATGGTGTGAGAGCATTGCTCCTCCTCCAGAAAATAAAAGAGAATGGGTCCCCAGGTCTACTCCTGTCAGTAGATGCAGAAAAGGCATTTGACAGGGTAGACTGGGGACTCATGATACAAACCCTGGAAACTATGGGCCTGGGAGCCAGGATGATACAATGGATTAAAACATTGTATCAGCACCCTATGGGTAGGGTTAAAATAAATGGCACATTATCTTTAGCGTTTGAGATGAAAAATGGGACAAGACAGGGATGCCCCCTGTCCCCCCTCTTGTTTGTGCTGTCCCTGGAATCTCTGCTCGCGACGGTATGAAATAACCCAGACATTAAAGGGATTAGAATGGAGGAAGACGAATATAAACTCTCAGCCTTTGCGGATGATGTCTTGTTCTTTATCAGTAATCCCAGGACCACATTACCGAATTTACTTAAAGTATTTAAACAATATGGTGAAATATCAAACTTTAAAGTTAATATAGCTAAAACTGAGATTCTAAATGTCAACATTGGAAAGGTAGAAGAACAGAGCCTAAGAAAATAGTTTAATTTTCCTTGGCAGAAGGAACTCAAGTACTTAGGGGTAAAACTCGCTAACTCAATAAAAAAAATATACAAGATAAACTATATCCCTCTACTAGATGAAATAAAAAGTGAAATCATAAAGATGATAAACCGCCCGATATCTTGGATAGGAAGGATTAACATTCTGAAGATGGTTCCGCTGCCGAAAATCTTATATACATTTCAGATGTTACCAGTTGCAATACCTCAACCGTACTTCAGAGTGTTAAAAAATAAAAAATATGCTAATGAATTTTGTGTGGAAGAATAAAAAACATAGAATCTCCTTCTCGGTATTAAAACAGGAAAAAAACATGGAGGGCTGGCAGTGCCAGACATTAAAAAATACTACAATGCGGTGGTGTTGTCCTGGATAGTTGAGTGGGCCAAAGATAGGCACGAAAAAAGGTGGGTAAAAATTGAAAAGGTAATGGCAAACACACAATTGGGGGGTGTAATTTGGAACCCCCCAGTATAGAGCATTAGGTGAAAACACTCACGGTGTGACACGAATTGCACTTAAAATTTGGGACAGGTTACATAAACAAATAGATAGGGACTATAACTCTCCCCTTATAGAATTAAAAGAAAATGAATATTTTGCACCGTGAAAAAAAACAGTGGGAGGAAATTGGATTAAAAAAGATAGAGCACAGTTAGGAGATATAATAAAAAAAGGGAAAATTACACCATTTCAAGAATTAAGACACAATAGGGAATTAATGATATTAGATGAATGGAGGTACCATCAGTTGGCCCACTTTGTACAAAGCCTCCCCCAGCCAATTAGGTCGGGGGAGGAGCTTACGGCGTTGGAACGGCTCTGTACGGCCGATACTCCAAAAGGAACTATATCAAAACTCTATAAATTGCTGTTGACAGTGGACGAACTGGAGATACCCCCATTTATAAAGAAATGGGAAAGAGAATTGGGAACACACAGGGATAAAAGAACTGTAGAGAGAATAATAAAATTGACCCACTTGTCTGCTATGGACAACAGGACCGCATAGATGAATTATAAATGTATTACAGGTTGGTATGCCACACCAGATAAATTGAGCAAATTTCAAGTGGAACAGAAGGCAGAATGCTGGAGAGAATGTGGGGAGAGGGGAACAATGGCCCACTTGTGGTGACAGTGTCCTAATATTCAAAAATATTGGGAAAAGATACTGGAAATTATAAAAGTAATAACCGAGAAGGAGATTAAAAAAGATCCATGGATAGTTTTATTCCATGGAGGAGAAGGAGGAATGAAACAGTATAAAGAGTCACTGATCCCACATTTACTAAACGCGGCCAAAAGGCTGATTCCAAAAAAATGGCGAGAAGTGGAAAGCCCATCTGTATGGGAGTGGATAGACTCCGTGGAAGAAACATATAGTATGGAGGGACTGAAGTACGGCATAGAGGAGGAAAAAAAAGGATTTAAAAACAAGTGGGAATGTTGGAAAGAATTTAAGAAAACATGGAGTTATGCAGAAAATCTGAGAAGTTAGAGTAAAATTTGTAGAAAATAAGAGGTAGAAGGGGGGAGGGGGTATATACTGGAAAGGGGGATGGGAGGATGAAATAGAGATTTTAGAAATGTGAATATAAGGAGAAGAGCCAAGAGTACCTTAGTACTCATTTTTATTTTTGTCTATGTATTATCTTGGCTGTATAAATGGAAATGGAAATGTATTGGTGTAACATTACTGGAATCTTGATAAAAGAAAATAAAGAATTAAAAAAAAAAATGATAAAAATCGCTGATCGCCGCCATTACTAGTAAAAAATAAATATTAATAAAAATGCCATAAAACTATCCCCTATTTTGTAGATGCTATAACTTTTGCGCAAACCGATCAATAAACGCTTATTGCGATTTTGTTTAACAAAAATATGTAGAAGAATACGTATCGGCCTAAACTGAGGAAAAAAATGTTTTTTATATATTTTTTGGGGATATTTATTATAGCAAAAAGTAAAAAATATTGATTTTTTTTCAAAATTGTCGCTCTATTTTTGTTTATAGTGCAAAAAATAAAAACCGCAGAGGTGATCAAATACCACCAAAAGAAAGCTCTATTTGTGGGAAAAAAAGGACGTCAATTTTGTTTGGGAGCCACATCGCACGACCGCGCAATTGTCAGTTAAAGCGACGCAGTGCCGAATCGCAAAAAGTGGCCTGGTCTTTGACCAGCGAAATGGTCCGGGGGTTAAGTGGTTAATATTACTTAAGACCAATGGAAATAAGGATTTTTAATACAGAAATGTTGGCTTACTGAAAAGTATGTCCACGTACAGTATAGTATGTACTCAGTACTTGGTTGGGGCTCCTTTTGCATGAATTGCTGCATCAATGCGAGTGCACGTAGGTCCGCTGGTCTGCGAGTGCACGCTGATCTGCGAGTGCACGTAGGTCCACTGGTCTGCGAGTGCACGCTGGTCTGCGAGTGCACGTAGGTCCATTGGTCTGCGTGTGCACGCTGGTCTGCGAGTGCACGTAGGTCCGTTGGTCTGCGAGTGCACGTAGTTTGAATGGTCTGCAAGGGTCTTCTGGTCTGCGAGTGCACGTAGGTCCGTTGGTCTGCGGGTGCACGCTGGTCTGCGAGTGCACGTAGGTCCGTTGGTCTGTGAGTGTACGCTGGTCTGCAAGTGCACGTAGTTCTGTTGGTCTACGAGTGCACGCTGGTCTGCGAGTGCACGTAGGTCCATTGGTCTGCGAGTGCACATAGGTCCGTTGGTCTGCGAGTGCACGCTGGTCTGCGAGTACCTGTGTATTGTCTTGTTGAGTACCTGTGTATTTTCTTGTTGAGTAGTAGTGTCAGGAAGCTAGTTGTTAGGTAATTTGGACAGGGTATAATCCCCAATCCTCATTAAATTAATTAGGTACGATGCCCGACGGGTGTGGAGAGGCGACTCGGTGTACATCTTGCGGCATGCATGCGTTTCTTGATCATCCGATCGAGGGCGAATGCTGCTGTGCAAAATGTAAGCACATTGTTTCCCTGGAAGCTCAGGTTCTGAATCTGGGGAAGCAACTGTCAGCACTGAGAAGACCCTCCACACTAAAGGAGAGCCGGGAATGTACCCGGCAGGTGATGGCAGGGGCCAGCTCAGAGGTTAGTGGAGACAAAGAGGTGCAGGCATTAGAAAATAGTAGATGGATGACAGTAAGGAAGGGTAGAGGGGGAAGTGCCAGGGAGGCCAATCCAGGGCTGGAGCACCCCAATAAGTACGGTCCATTGAGTGACATTGGTGAAACCATTCAGGGACCAGCGCTGCTGGAGCTGAGGGACTCTCCTAGCAGCCGGGGGAAGAACTCCTCCAGTGAGAGTGGGGGGAGGCGAAGGGAAAGGAAAGACAGATTCTGGTGGTAGGGGACTCAATTCTTAGAAGGACAGAGAGGGCAATCTGTAACAAAGACCTGAAGTGCCGAACTGTATGTTGTCTACCGGGCGCTCGGGTCCGGCACATCATGGATCTGGTGGACAGATTACTAGGAGGGGCTGGGGAAGACCCAGCTGTTATGGTACACGTTGGCAGCAATGATAAAGTCAGAGGCAGATGGAGTGTCCTAAAAAACGATTTTAGGGACTTGGGAGCTAAATTGAGGAAACTGACCTCCAAGGTGGTATTCTCAGGAATACTACCGGTACTTTGAGCCACACCAGAAAGGCAGAGGGAGATTAGGGAAGTAAACAAGTGGCTGAGGAGCTGGTGTATTAAGGAGGGGTTTGGGTTCCTGGAGGACTGGGCCGACTTCTCAGTCGATAACCAGTACTATAGAAGGGACGGACTGCACCTAAATAAGGAGGGTGCAGATCAGCTGGGAATGAAGATGTCCAAAAAGTTAGAGGGGTTTTTAAACTAGGTGATGGGGGGAGGGTCCAGAGGTAGAGATAGTCAGCGCGGAACATATTCCAGAGGGTAGTATTGGGGACATTATTGGTAGGTTTATTAAAGCACATAAACCCAAGGTAAGTATAGTAGCAAGTCCTTGTTGCAATCTCGGAACACCCAATAAGAGGATCGTATGCGACCGGTCTAAACTACGTGGAATGTTCACCAATGCCAGGAGCCTGGCCGACAAGATGGGTGAGCTAGAGATACTGTTGTACGAGGAGGATTTGGATTTTTTGGGAATTTCAGAGACCTGGTTCAACAGCTCTTATGATTGGCTGGAAACCATTCAAGGGTATACCCTTTATCGCATGGATAGAGAGGGTAAAAAGGGGGAGGGGTATGCCTATATATCAAGAATATTGTACAAGTGAATGTGAGAGATGACATCACTAAGGGAGCTAGGGAGGAGGTGGAATTCTTATGGGTAGAGCTCCAAAGGGATGAAGCTAGTGGGAAAATAATACTGGGAGTATGCTATAGGCCACCTAACCTGAGGGAGGAGGGGGACACAGATCTCCTATCACAATTTGGATTAGCAGCAATCATGGGAAGTGTTATCATAATGGGGGATTTTAATTATCCAGACATAGACTGGGTGGAGGGAACCACGCATTCATCTAAGGCTCGCCAACTCCTAAATGTCTTGCAGGACAATTTTATGGGTCAGATAGTAGACGCACCAACTACAAATAAAGCGTTACTGGTACTACTGATTACCAACAATGCAGACCTGATCATGGATGTGGAAATATGGGGAGATTTAGGTAACAGCGATCACAATTCAATTGGCTTCAGTATAAATCACACAAATAGGAAACATAAGGGGAATATAAAGACATTGAATTTCAAAAGAGCCAACTTCCCTAAACTATGAACCTTGCTAGATAAAATCTTAGGAACAAAGAACACAGAGGAGAGATGGGTTTGCTTTAAGAGCATATTAAATAAGGGCATTAGCCAATGCATCCCATTGGGTAATAAATTGAAAAGAGCGAGCAAAAGTCCTGGATGGCTTAACTCCAATGTAAAAATGCATATAAAAGCAAAAGAGAAGGCCTTCAAAAAATACAAGGTTGAGGGATCATTATCAGCATTCAGACTTTATAAAGAATGCAACAAGAAATGTAAGGGTGCAATTAGGGCGGCTAAAATAGAAAATGAAAGACACATAGTGGAGGAGAGCAAAAATAAATAACCCAAGAAAATCTTTAAGTATGTAAAACAGTAAAAAAGGAGGACACACCATATTAGCCCCATAAAGAATGAGGAAGGACATCTGGTTACAAAGGATCTGTTAAATGAAATAGGCCTAAAAAAAATACCGCCAGATAAACTTGGCACCTTAGAGGATCCCATAACAGAAGCAGAAATACTCAAAATCTTAAAAGAGTCACCAGCCGGGAAAAGCCCAGGTCCTGATGGGTTGTCGACCGTGTATCACAAAAAGTTTCGTGACATCTTAGTCCCCCAGATGTGTTCTTACATGAATGGGATTGGCTCTAAATGGGAGATATGTCGCGAAGCATTGGATGCCGCGAATACCATCATCCCAAAAGAAGGAAAGGACCCCTCATTGTGTTCAAGCTATAGACCCATTTCATTACGGAATGCCGACGTGAAGTTGTAAGCAGGTAGAATGAAGACAGTAACAAACGACTTGGTGCACACTGACCAAGTGGGCTTTATCCCAGGTAGGGAAAGCAGGGATAATGGTATTAGAACGCTCCTACTGGTACAAAAGATAAAAGAAAGTAAATCCCAGGACTGCTACTGTCAATAGACGCCGAAAAAGCGTTTGACAGAGTAGACTGGGGATTTATGCAGAATACACTGGAGGCATTCAGAGTAGGCCTTAAGATGACCCGCTGGATAACTGCACTATATAATCACCGTACAGCAAGGGTAAAAATAAATGGGACAGTATCAGGGCCCTTCAAGATGTATAATAGGACTAGACAGGGGTGTCCACTGTCCCCATTATTGTTTGTCCTATCATTAGAACCATTGTTGGCGGGGGTTAGACAGAATCCCAATATCAGGGGGATACAGATTGATGAGGAGGAACACAAACTTGTGGCATATGCCGATGATATCCTATTTTATATCACTAGCCCTAGGATAACTCTCCCCAACCTACTGAAAACTCTAAAAATTTATGGAGATGCAGCAAACTTCAAAATGAACCCCTCAAAATCTGAAATACTCAACATAAGTGTCAAGGCACAGGAGGAACGAATATATAAATACAACTTCCCATTTATATGGAGGAATACCAAGTATTTATGAGTCAAAATAACACCCTCGTTCGAGACCATTTACCAACAAAATGTCATTCCTTTATTAAACGATATCAAAACTGACTTAAACAAAATTGCATCTAGACAAAGGTCATGGATTGGCAGGATAAACAGCTTTAAAATGATAATCCTCCCTAAGATATTATATAAGATGCAAATGTTACCGATTTTACTCCCAGAAGCATTTTTTAAAACATTAAATATGTTACTACGTAGGTTTGTTTGGCAGAACCAAAAGCCCCGTATAAGTTTGGCGGTACTAATGAGAGATAAGGCACAAGGTGGTCTGGGGGTACCGCATATAAAGATCTATTATAATGCAATTCTTATGTCACAGGTGGTGGAATGGGTAAAAACAAATAAAGAAAAAAGGTGGGTCAAATTGGAAAGTAGGATTAGCAAGGTTACTTTAGGGAAAGTGATATGGATTCCGACACACATAAGAGATTTAGATGAGCACACGCACATGATTACACGGACAGCAATGGCAACTTGGGACACGGTACTTAAAAAGGAAAAGTGGGGATACAATTCCCCTCTGATACCACTAAGCGACACAAATTATTTTGCACCGGGGAATGTGCGTTTGTTTGGTAATTGGATTAAGCAAAAAGACGCACAATTAAAGGACACTACAGCGAAAGGCAAAATATGCACCTTTCAGGAATTGACTAATAAAAAAGATGTATTGGAATTAAATAGGTGGAGGTAGGCACAGTTGAAAACTTGGTGGAGTCCCTGCCCCAACCAATCAGGTCTGAGGACAACCTGCCCCCACTAGAGCGGTTGTGCTCAGCAACAGACGGAAGGAGAGAGATCTCCAGGTTTTATAAAATTTTGAACGGATAAAAAATATCGGGGTCCCCGCCATTTATCAAAAAATGGGAAGAAGGCCTCGTACACACGACCGAGTTTCTCTGCAAGAACCAGCAAGAAACTTGCTGGCAGAGATGTCTTGCCGAGAAATTTGTTCGTGTGTATGGTTTCTCGTCGAGAAAACCGACAAGTAACCTCGACGAGAAAATAGAGAACCTGCTCTCTATTTTCTCGTCGAGATTCTCGTCAGCCTGTTTCTCGACGAGAAAAGTGAGTGTGTGTACACTTACCTGTCCGCCGGGAAGCCCGCGCATGTTTGAAATGAATTCGACGCATGCGCGGTAGCTTCCTAGGCATAGATAGGGTATACCAAGATGGCGGCGACGGCATCGAATGTGACGAGCGCATGCTCGTCGTAGTCAATGACGTCACCGCGTACGCTCCATTCAAAGAACCGCGGGTTCTTTGAATCGAGCGTGTGTACACTCGGCCGGGACAATTTTCTTGTCCAAGAATCTCGTCGAAAAAAACGACATGTTTTTTTCAACGAGAATCTCGGCCGTGTGTACGAGGCCGAAGAGATGGGAACAGGAGATATGGAGGTAGACGTTGGTAAAATATTACGGTTGACACATGTTACATCAACGGATTGTAGCTCGACAGAAATTAAGTTCTTGGCACGTTGGTACATAACTCCAGACAAAGTACACCACTATCAAAGGGATGCCTCCAAATTATATTGGAGGGGCTGTGCAGAAATAGGAACTATGTCCCATACAGTATATGGTGGACATGCCCTAAAATAATAATATACTGGAAAGAAGTAATATTAATAATAGAGGAAATTACTGGAACTAAAATACCTGAGGAGCCGTGAGTTTGTCTGTTCCATAGGGTCAGAACGTCAATCAAACAATATAGGAGAACACCGCTACCCAATCTCCTAAATGCAGCGAAAAGTCCCCAGACGGTGGAAGGATACTGAGAGCCCTTCGTTGGGGTGTTGGTTATGTAAAATACACAAAACTTATAATTTGGAGTTCCTAAGGTTCAGTGGGGATGTAGGAGAAGAAGGATTCGAAGGGAGATGGAAAGACTGGTTAAAGTACAAGCAGTCACCGAGATATGCCGAAAGCATGGTAGAGTGAAGGCTGGGGGAGTGAGAGAGAGGGGCTGCAGGACAGGAGATAGTAAGTTGGAGAGAAAGGGGGGGGGATTTCAAACCTAAACTGAGGTATTATATATAAGTAGGGCCGGTAGTGGCAATACGGCTCTGATTGAATTTTTTTATGTATTTTTAAAACTCAATAAAGAAATTGAAAAAACAAAAAAAAACAAAGGATTGGGAGATGGCGAAGATATTAAATTTATTCTTCTCTTCATGAGGGAATCGGGGGGAGGCTCAGTAACCAAAACTGCAGTGTCTATCCTCATGACACATCACGTGAAGCACCTCCATGGTTAACAGAGGACAGAATTAAAATTAGACTTGGGAAACTTAACATTAATAAATCACCGGGACCAGAAGGCTTGCACCCGAGGGTATATAGGGAACTCAGTCAAGTAATTGCCAGACCATTGTTCCTAATTTTTGCTGACAGTCTACTGAGAATGGTACCAGCTGATTGGAGAAAAGCCAATGTAGCACCAATATTTAAAAAGGGCCCAAAATACATCCCTGGGAAATACAGACCAGTTAGCCTAACATCAATAGTATGTAAGCTCTTGGAGGGGATGATAAGGGACTATATACAAGATTTTAGTAATGAGAACGGTATCATTAGCAGTAATCAGCATGGATTCATGAAGAATCATTCTTGCCAAACCATCTATTAACCTTCTATGTGGAGGTGAGTTGCCATCTAGATAAAGGAAGGCCCGTAGACGTGGTGTATCTGGATTTTGCAAAAGCATTTGACACAGTTCCCCATAAACATTTACTGTACAAAATAAGTTCCATTGGCATTGAACATAGGGTGAATACATGGATTGAAAACTGGCTACAAGGGTGAGTTCAGAGGGTGGTGAGTACTCGGAATGGTCAGGGGTGGGTAGTGGGGTCCCCCAGGGTTCTGTGCTGGGACCAATCCTGTTTAATTTGTTCATAAATGACCTGGAGGATGGGGTAAGCAGTGCTATCTCTGTATTTGTGGATTATATTAAGCTAAGTAGGGCAATAACTTCTCCGCAGGATGTGGAAACATTACAAAAAGATCTGAACAAATTAATGGGGTACGCAAATACATGACAAATGAGGTTCAATGTAGAAAAATGTAAAATAATGCAATTGGGTGGCAAAAATACAAATGCAATTTATACACTGGGGGGAGAACCTCTGGTGGAATCTAGGATGGAAAAGGACCTGGGGGTTCTAGTAGATGATAGGCTCAGCATCAGCAATGGCATGCAATGCCAAGCTGCTGCTAACAAAGCAAACAGAATATTGGCATGCATTAAAAAGGGGATTAACTCCAGAGATAAAATGATAATTCTTCCGCTCTACAAGGCTCTGGTCCGGCCGCACCTGGGGTATGCTGTCCAGTTCTGGGCACCAGTCCTCAGGAAGGATGTACTGGAAATGGAGAGAGTGCAAAGAAGAGCAACAAAGCCTTATAAAGGGTCTGAATGATATTAGTTATGAGGAAAGGTTGCGAGCATGGAACTTATTCTCTCTGGAGAAGAGACGCTTGAGATGGGATATGATTTAAATTTACAAATACCATACTGGTGACTAGGCTTGTGCAATTCGTTTCGTAACGAATTGAAATTCGTCCGAATTTAGCAACTTTCGGACATTCGGAAGCATTCGAATTTCCGAACAAAGCAATTACGAATAAGACCGAATCCGAAATAAATTATACCGCAAATAGCGAATGCCCGAATGTCTTCGGCATAATTCGTTATGAAAAAGTTACGAATGTACGAATCCATACGAAGCACAATAACACTCACTCTGCTCTGCTCTCTGCTTCTCCCACACCGTGCTGAACTCCCTCTCAAAATGGTGTACAGGGGCGGAGGCTATAGCCGCATGTTAAAAACGAAAGTAAAATACGAGATTTCGAATCGTTACAAATAACCGCAATGTATTTAGAAAAGTACAAATCCATTCGAAGCACATTAGGCATAATAGGCAGCGTCGTTGTGAGAGAGACACGGAAAATTATGAATCAACGAACCCAAAAAAAGTTACGAAAGTAGGAGTTGTGTCCAGAATCAACGAAAAACAACGTACTCTACCGAAAGTACGAACCCAAAAAAAGTTACGAAAGTAGGAGTTGTGTCCAGAATCAACGAAAAACAACGTACTCTACCGAAAGTACGAATTATAAAGCAACAAAAAATTCAACGAAAAATGTCGCTTGCAAAAATACGAATGAGTCCGAACACGAAAAATCCCGTCTAGCAAAATTACGAATGATTACGAATCAACAGGACCGGAAAGAAACGAACCGAAACGGAACGAATTTTTCCGTTGTGCACAAGTCTACTGGTGACCTCACAATAGGGATAAAACTTTTTTGCGGAAGGGAGTTTAACAAGACACGTGGCCACTCATTAAAATTAGAAGAAAGGAGGATGTGGAATTCCCTTCCACAGGCGGTGGTCTCAGCGGGGGGCATCAATGGTTTCAAGAAACTATTAGATAAGCACCTGAACGACCACAACATACAGGGATATACAAGGTAATACTGACATATAATCACACACATAGGTTGGACTTGATGGAATTGTGTCTTTTTTAAACTTCACCTACTATGTAACTATGTAATGCAGTGTGGCATGGAGGCGATCAGCCTGTGACACTGCTGAGGTGTTATGGAAGCCCAAGTTTGCCTTGATAGCGGCTTTCAGCTCATCTGCTTTGTTGGGTCTTGTGTGTCTTATCTTCCTCTTGACTAGAGTTGAGCGGACACCTGGATGTTCGGGTCCGATGGGTTCGGCCGAAGTTCGCAAAAAAGTTCGAGTTCGGGACCCGAACTTGACCCGAACTTGACCCGAACTTGACCCCAAACCCGAACCCCATTGAAGTCAATGGGGACCCAAACATTTGAGGACTAAAGTGGCTCTAAAAAAGTAATGGAAAGGGCTAGAGGGCTGCAAATGGCAGCAAAATGTTGTTAAGAGCATGGCAAGTGCTCTGCAAACAAATGTGGATAGGGAAATAACTTAAAATAACATAAAATACATAAAAATAAAAAATAATAATCTTGACCTAGGAGGACGAGGTCCATATGGAGTAGGAGGTTGAGGTGGCGGTGGATGTGGCGGTGTAGGTGGAAGCAGCGGTGAAGGAGGACGAGGTAGCCCAAACTGGTTTTTAATTTTTTTTTTTTAATTAGGGTACACCCCAAAAGAGTGAGAAAGATCAAAAATACAACAATGGCTGGGTAGGGCCGGTATACATGTCTATTCTGCACAAGGTATGGACAAGTCCTGTGGGATCCATGCCTGGTTCATTTTAATGAACGTGAGCTTGTCCACATTGGCTCTGGACAGGCGGCTGCGCTTGTCTGTGATAACGCCCCCCTGCCGTGCTAAATACACGTTCAGATAATACACTGACTGCAGGGCAGGCCAGCACCTCCAAGCCGTAAAGGGCAAGCTCAGGCCATGTGCCCAATTTGGAGACCCAGAAGTTGAAGGGGGCAGACCCATCATTCAGTACGTGTAGGCGTGTGCACACATACTGCTCCACCATGTTGGTGAAATGCTGCCTCCTGCTAAGATGTTCCATATCAGCTGGTGGTGCTGGTTGTTGTGGCATGCTGACAAAGCTTTTCCACATTTTGGCCATGCTAACCCTGTCTTCTGAGGTGCTGGCGGTGCCCCGGCTGCGTTGGCGACCTCTTTCTCCTCCTCCACCTTCGCCTTGTGCTTCCACTGTGCCCCCGCTGTCAGGTGGGAATGCCACCAGCAGCGCGTCTACCAGTGTGCGCTTGTACTTGCGCATCTTACGATCACGCTCCAGTGAGGGAATTAAGTACGGTACGTTGTCCTTGTAACGGGGATCCAGCAGCGTGGCCACCCTGTAATCAGCACCAGTTAGAATGTGGGAAACTCGGCGGTCGTTGCGGAGACATTGCAGCATGTAATTGCTCATGTGTGCCAGGCTGCCCAGAGGCAATGAAAAGCTGTCCTCTGTGGGAGGTGTATCTTCTGTGCCCTCTGTATCCCCCCAGCTACGCACCAGTGATGGCCATGAGCTAGTCTGGGTGCCACCCTGCTGTGAACATGGTTCCTCCTCCTCCATCTCCTCCTCCTCATCCTCCACCTAGTCATCCTCCAAAACTGTGTCCTTGCTGGACAATTGTGTACCTGGCGTTTGTTGGTGCAGGAACCCACCCTCGGAGCCACTTGTGAATGACTGCCCTAAAAGCCTTGGAAATTATCCCTCTTCCTCCTCCTCCTGTGCCACATCCTCTTCCATCATCGCCCGACGCGTTTTTTCAAGGCGGCATAGAACTGGGATAGTAACACTGAGAACGGCTTCATCGGCACTGGCCATGTTCGTGGAGTACTCGAAACAGCGCAACAAGGCACACAGGTCTCGCATGGCCCAGTTATTGGTGGTGAAGTGGTGCTGTTCCGCAGAGCGACTCATGCGTGCGTGCTGCAGCTGAAACTCCACTATTACCTGCTGCTGCTCGCACAGTCTGGCCAGCATGTGCAAGGTGGAGTTCCACCTTGTGGGCACGTCACATATGAGGCGGTGAGCGGGAAGGATGAAGATACGCTGCAGCGCTGACAGACGAGCAGCAGCAGGGTGAGAACGCTGAAAGTGCGCACAGACGGCCTGCACTTTTCTGCAGCAGCTCTGGCATATCGGGGTGATTTTTAAGGAACCTCTGCACCACCAAATTCAGCACATGTGCCAGGCAAGGGATGTGCGTCACACCGGCTAGGCCCAGAGCTGCTACGAGATTTCGCCCATTATTGCACACCACCAGGCCGGGCTTGAGGCTCACTGCCACCAACCACTCATCGGTCTGTTGTTCCATGTCCCTCCACAACTCCTGCGCGGTGTGTTGTTTTTCCCCCAAACAGGAAAGTTTTAAAACTGCCTGCTGTCGTTTACCCCTGGCTGTGCTGAAGTTGGTGGTGAAGGTGTTACGCTGACCGGAGGAGGAGGTGGTAGAGGATGAGGAAGCGGAGTAGGAGGAATTAGCAACAGGAGGCAAACTGAAGCGCCCTGCAATCCTCGGTGGTGGAAGGACATGCGCCAAACTGCTATCCGCCTCAGGCCCAGCCGCCACTGCATTTACCCAATGTGCTGTTAGGGAGATATAACGTCCCTGACCGTGCTTACTGGTCCACGTATCCGTAGTTAGGTGGACCTTGCCACAGATGGCGTTGCGCAGTGCACACCTGATTTTGTCCCCCACTTGGTTGTGCAGGGAAGGGATGGCTCGCCTGGAAAAGTA
The DNA here is from genome assembly GCA_029206835.1 of Rana muscosa. Lineage (NCBI taxonomy): Eukaryota > Metazoa > Chordata > Amphibia > Anura > Ranidae > Rana > Rana muscosa. The sequence goes on along the minus strand of CM055118.1, from coordinate 726,666,583 downwards.
GTGGCGGCTAAGCACGATGTACTGTGGGACAGCCAATGCCATCAGGCTTTTAAAACTCTGCGTCTCCACCAGACGGAATGACAGCATTTCAAAGGCCAGGAATTTTGAAATGCTGGCATTCAGGGCCAGGGATCGCGGGTGGGTAGGGGGGTACTTCCTCTTCCGCTCCAGTGTTTGGGAGATAGAGAGCTGAACGCTTCCATGGGACATTGTGGAGATGGCTGGTGACCCAGGTGGTAGTGTTGCTGGAAGATCCTCTGTTTGCGGGGTGGCAGGTGCCCCTGTCACTACAGAAGTGGATGAAGAGGCGGAAACTGCAGCAGAAGAGGAAGCAGGAGGAGCCAGAGGCCTTTCTTGGTTTTTGAGGTGTCTACTCCACTGCAGCTCGTGCTTTTCACTTAGATGCCTGGTCATGCAGATTGTGCTCAGGTTGAGAACGTTTATGCCTCGCTTCAGGCTCTGATTGCACAGCGTGCAAACCACTCGTGTCTTGTCATCAGCACATTGTCTGAAGAACTGCCACGCTAGGGAACTCCTTGCACCTGGCTTTGGTGTGCTCGGTCCCTTGCTGCGTTGGGCAGTAGTAGCAGGCGTACTGTCTAGGGGACGGACGCTCCGCTTTTGCACCCTGCTCCCTCTTCTGCTGTGCTGGTGGCTCTGTGCGACCACCGCCTCTTCCTCCGAACTACACAGTTCACCTGCATCACGTTGATTCCATGTGGGGTCGAGGACCTCATCATCCTCCACATCATCTTCCACCCAGTCTTCACCCCTGCCCTCCTTGTCGGTCTGCACAATTGCAAAAGCAGCAGCAGTTGGCACGTGTGTTTCTTTATCATCCGAGACGTGCTGCGATGGTCCTCCCATGTACTCATCTTGAAACATAAGTGGTTGGGCATTGGTGCACTCAATCTCTTCCACTTCTGGGGCAGGGCTAGGTGGATGGCCCTGGGAAACCCTGCTAACAGAGTCATCAAAAAGCAGAAGAGACTGCTGCATGACTTGGGGCTCAGACTGCTTGGCTGATTTGCAAGGGGGTGAGGTGAAAGACTGATGGACATCGGCTGCAGGTGTCAACTTTGATCTTTCAGCAGTAGACTGGGTGGGAGGCAATGTGAAGGAACTGGAGGCACTGTCAGCAACCCAATCTACTATCGCCTGTACTTGTCCTGGCCTCAACATTCGTAGAGCCGCATTAGGCCCGACCAAATACTGCTGCAGGCTCTGTCGCCTACTCGCACCTGAGGAAGGTGTTTCACTTGTGCGTGTAGCTGGCACAGATCGACCATGTCCTCTCCCTGCAACAGGAGCTCCATCAGCAGCACCATGACCGGGGCCACGTCCCTTATTTGACGTTCTCCTCATATTTCTCAAATTTAGGATCTTGCCCTAATTGGGTGTTTTTTGAATAGCAGAATAGAGCAACAGTATCTAAAGGGTGTATCTCACAGGTACAGATATGCAGAAAACGCACCAATTTTTTTTTTTTTTGCCCTAAATTGTTTTTTTTTTTTTTTTGAATAGCAGACTAGGAGAACAGTATCTAAAGTGTGTATCTCACACGTACAGATATGCAGAAAATGCACCAAAAGCATTTTTTGGGCAGAAAACGCACCCCAAATTTTTTTTTTGCTCTAAATTATAATTTTTTGGAATAGCAGAATAGGAGAACAGTATCTAAAGTGTGTATCTCACACGTACAGATATGCAGAAAACGCACCAAAAAAACATTTTTTGCCCTAAATGTTTTATTTTTTTGAATAGCAGAATAGGAGAACAGTATCTAAAGTGTGTATCTCACACGTACAGATAAGCAGAAAATGCACCAAAAAATGTTTTTTGCCCTAAATTATTATTTTTTGGAATAGCAGAATAGGAGAACAGTATCTAAAGTGTGTATCTGACATGTACAGATATGCAGAAAGTGCACCAAAATTTTTTTTTTTGCCCTAAATTATTATTTTTTTGAATAGCAGAATAGGAGAACAGTATCTAAAGTGTGTATCTCACACATACAGATATGCAGAAAACGCAGTAGAATTTATTTTTTGCCCTAAATTATTATTTTTTGAATAGCAGAATAGGAGAACAGTATCTAAAGTGTGTATCTCACAGTAACATATGCAGTGCTGGTGCACTGAGCTTGCATAAAATGCCCGCCGACGCCAACCTAACTAACAGACGGATACAAGTTATCTTTTCTCTGGCACTGGGCTCAGCGCAGGATAAAAAGATTGTGCACTGCACCCACACAACAAAAGCAAGGTAGATCGCTGAGTAATTTGATTTCTGAATCAGGACTCCTATCTAATTCTCTCCCTCAAAGCAGCAGCAGAAACCTTTCCCTACACTATCTAAAGCAGAGTGACATGCTGTGCTATGTGCCTCTAGCTTATATAGAGGCTGGGTCACATGCTGCAATGGCCAATCACAGCCATGCCATTAGTAGGCATGGCTGTGATGGCTTCTAAGGGCACAAGAGTTAAACAAATGTTGATTGGCTGCCCTGCAACTTTTTAAAATGTGCCATTACATTGCCGAACACTGAACCCGAACCTGAACATACAGTAAATTGTTCGGGTCCGGGTACCAAAAACCCAAAAGTCCGGTACGAACCCGAACTTTACAGTTCGGGTTCTCTCAACCCTACTCTGGACAATACCTCACAGATTCTCTATGGGGTTTGGGTCAGGCAAGTTTTCTGGCCAATCAAGCACAGTGATTCCATGATCATTAAACCAGGTACTTTTGGCAGTGTGGGCAGGTGCCAAGTCCTGCTGGAAAATGAAATCAGCATCTCCAAAAAGCAGAGAGAAGCATGAAGTGCTCTAGAATTTCCTGGTAGGGGGCTGCGCTGACTTTGGACTTGATAAAACACAGTGGACCAACACTAGTAGATGACGTGGCTCCCCAAATCATCACGGACTGTGGAAAAAGATGCATTTCATTTTGTAAATCAAGGTCCCAGAGTCTGGAGAAAGAGTGGAGAGGCACAGAATCCAAGTTGCATGAGGCCCAGTGTGAAGTTTCCACAGTCAGTGATGGTGATGATGATGTATCATCTCTTGAGAAGAGGAGATTAAGGGGGGATATGATCAACATGTACAAATACACTTTAAGGTCATCACAGTGGACAAAGGGACACTCTTTACATCTAGAGGAAAAAAGATTTAATCTCCAAATACAGAAAGATTTCTTCACAGTAAGAGCTGTGAAAATGTGGAGTAGACTCCCTCCAGAGGTGGTTCTGGCCAGCTCAGTAGATTGCTTTAAAAGGGCCTGGATTCTTTCCTAAATGTACATAATATAACTGGGTACTCACATTAATAGGTAAAGTTGATCCAGGGAAATCCGATTGCCTCTCGGGGGTTCAGGAAGGAATTTTTTCCCCTGCTGTAGCAAATTGGAGCATGCTTTACTTGAGTTTTTCGCCTTCCTCTGGATCAACTGTGGGTGAAGGATTGTGTATTTTTTATTTGTTTTGGTTAAACTAGATGGACTAAACCCCATAGAGAATTTGTGGGATATTTGTCAAGAGGAAGATGAGAAACACCAGACCCAACAATGCAGATGAACTGAAAGCCACTATCAAACCTGGGCTTCCATAACACCTCAGCAGTTCCACGGGCTGATCACCTCTATGCCACGCCGCATTGATGAAGTAATTCATGCAAAAGGAGCCCTGACCAAGTATTGAGTGCATACTGTACTTTTCAGTAAGCCAACATTTCTGAATTACAAATACTTTTTTCATTGGTCTTATGTAATATTCTAATTTCCTGAGATACTGACTTTTGGGTTTTCACTACCTGTAAGCCATAATCATCACAATTAAAGGAAAGAAATGCTTGATATATCACTCTGTGTGTAACACATCTATATAAAATATATGAGTTTTACTTTTTGAATTGAATTACAGAAATAATTTAACTTTTTGATGATATTCAAATTTTATGAGATGCACCTGTATGTTTTGTTGCTTGTTTCATGAGGACTGCTAATATCTTTTTCATTTATGGTACAAGACTGTAGCCCTATCAGTTCTAGAATTCTCAAAAGACTTTAAAGAAGTAGAAAAGCCTAAATTATTCAAGCAGAAAAATTGACCCAGTTAAGCTATTTTATATACGTTTGTCTCTATAAATGAGCGTAAAAATGAACCAATTAACTATGGTTCAGGTTGTGGTTGGGTTCATGATATTCTGAAAACAGTATAAATAAACCAATCAAACTAAATTGAGCTATAAAAAAACACTAAGAAACGCAAATCTGAAGTTACTCGTGGATGGATGTAATGACTTGACAGACATTTAATCTTGAAGCACAATAAACACTCTTTACCATATCTAAATATAAGGAGCTGTGGCTGTGATTTCAAGAAAATGTAACATACTAATTTATTTCCTCAATTCCTTTCTATTCTGTTCTCTACTAAAGGGACTGCAAAGTAAACTAGGTCTGTAGAAGGAAGTACTTGATATAATCAGAACAGGATTCTGAGTAGGGATGAGCCGAACACCCCCGGGTTCGGTTCGCACCAGAACCCGTGAACGGACCGAAAGTTTGCACGAACGTTAGAACCCTATTAACCACTTAAGCCCCGGACCATTTGGTAGCTAAAGGACCAGAGGTGAATTCAGAATTTTGCACTGCGCTGCTTTAACTGTAAATTGTGCGGACATGCAATGTTGTACCCAAACAAAATTTGCGTCCTTTTCTTCCCACAAATAGAGCTTTCTTTTAATGGTATTTGATTGCCTCTGCGATTTTTATTTTTTGCGATATAAACGGAAAAAGACTGAAAATTTTGAAAAAAAATGATATTTTCTACTTTTTGTTATAAGAAAAATCGAATAAACTCAATTTTAGTCATACATTTAGGCCAAAATGTATTCAGCCACATGTCTTTAGTAAAAAAAATGTCAATAAGTGTATATTTATCGGTTTGCGCAAAAGTTATAGCGTTTACAAACTAGGGTACATTTTCTGGAATTTACACAGCTTTAAATTTATGACTGCCTATCTCATTTCTTGAGGTGCTAAAATGGCAGGGCAGTACAAAACACCCCCAAATGACCCCATTTTGGAAAGTAGACACCCCAAGGAAATTGCTGAGAGGCATGTTGAGCCCATTAAATATTTTTTTTTTTATGTCCCAAGTGATTGAATAATGACAAAAAAAATAAAAAATTACTAAAAGTTGTCACTAAATGATATATTGCTCACACATGCCATGGTTATATGTGGAATTGCACCCCAAAATACATTCTGCTGCTTCTCCTGAGTACGGGGATACCACATGTGTGGGACTTTTTAGGAGCCTAGCCACGTACGGGACCCCGGAAACCAAGCACCGCCTTCAGGATTTCTAAGGGCGCAAATTTTTGATTTCACTCCTCGCTACCTATCACAGTTTTAAAGGCCATAAAATGCCAAAATAGCACAAACCCCCCCCCAAATGACCCCATTTTAGAAAGTAGACACTCCAAGGAAATTGCTGAGAGGCCTGTTGAGCCCATTGAATATTTTTTTTTTTGTCCCAAGTGATTGAATAATGACAAAAAAAAAAAATTACAAAAAGTTGTCACTAAATGATATATTGCTCACACATGCCATGGTTATATGTGGAATTGCACCCCAAAATACATTTTGCTGCTTCTCCTGAGTACGGGGATACCACATGTGTGGGACTTTTTAGGAGCCTAGCCGCGTACGGGACCCCGAAAACCAATCACCGCCTTCAGGATTTCTAGGCACAAATTTTTGATTTCACTCCTCACTACCTATCACAGTTTCGAAGGTCATAAAATGCCAAAATAGCACAAACCCCCCCAAATGACCCCATTTTGGAAAGTAGACACCCCAAGCTGTTTGCTGAGAGGCATGGTGAGTATTTTACAGCTCTCATTTGTTTTTGAAAATGAAGAAAGACATTTTTTTTTCTTTTTTTTTTTCAATTTTCAAAACTTTGTGACAAAAAGCGAGATCTGCAAAATACTCACAATACCTCTCAGCAAATAGCTTGGGGTGTCTACTTTCCAAAATGGGGTCATTTGGGGGGGTTTTGTGCCATCTGGGCATTCCATGGCCTCCGAAACTGTGATAGGCAGTGAGAAGTGAAATCAAAAATTTACACCCTTAGAAAGTCTGAAGGCGGTGATTGGTTTTTGGGGTCCCGTACGCGGCTAGGCTCCCAAAAAGTCTCACACATGTGGTATCCCCGTACTCAGGAGAAGCAACAGAATGTATTTTGGGGTGTAATTCCACATATGCCCATGGCATGTTTGAGCAATATATCATTTAGTGACAACTTTGTGCAAAAAAAAAAAAAAAAAATTGTCTTTTTTCCGCAACTTGTGTCAACATATAAAATATTCCATGGACTCGACATGCCTCTCAGTATATAGCTTGGGGTGTCTACTTTCCAAAATGGGGTCATTTGGGGGGGTTTTGAACTGTTCTGGCATTTTATACACAACATTAGGAAGCTTACATCCACTCTTCTAACCACTTGAAGACAAAGCCCTTTCTGACACTTTTTGTTTACATGAAAACATATTTTTTTTTGCAGGAAAATTATGTTGAACCCCCAAACATTATATATATTTTTAAAGCAAAGGCCCTACAGAATAAAATGGTGGGTGTTGCATTTTTTTTTCTACACAGTACTTACGCAGCGATTTTTCAAACGCATTTTTTGGGGAAAAAATACACTTTTTTTTAATTTTAATGCACTAAAACACACTATAGTGCCCAAATGTTTGATGAAATAAAAAAGATGATCTTAGGCCGAGTACATAGATACCAAACACGACATGCTTTAAAATTTCGCACAAACGCGCATTGGCGACAAACTACATACATTTTTAAAAGCCTTTAAAAGCCTTTACAGGTTACCCCGTTAGATTTACAGAGGAGGTCTACTGCTAAAATTACTGCCCTCGATCTGACCTTCGCGGTGATACCTCACATGCATGGTGCAATTGCTGTTTACATATGACGCCAGACCGACGCTTGCGTTCGCCATTGGGCAAGAGCAGGGCAGGACAGGGGTGCTTTTTTTTTTTTTTTATTATTAATTTTGCTTTTTTATTTTATTTTTAAATTGTTCCTTCCATATTTTTTTTTTATCATTTTTATTGTTATCTTAGGGAATGTAAATATCCCCTATGATACTAATAGGTAGTGACAGGTACTCTTTTTTTGAAAAAAACTGGGGTCTAGACCCTAGATCTTTCCTCTGCCCTCAAAGCATCTGACCACACCAAGATCGGTGTGATAAAATGCTTTCCCAATTTCCCAATGGCGCTTTTTATATCCGGGGGGGGGACATTCCCTCCCACTGCTTTTAAAAGCAGTCCAGAGGCTAATTAGCCACTAGGATTGCTTTTACATTAAAGCCGGCCGCTGGCTGAAAAGAATGATACCAAGATGATACCTAAACCCGCAGGCATCAATCTGGTATAACCATTCAAAGTCCAGCAACATACCAGTACGTTGCTGGTCCTTGTTGGACATGTATTGTAATCTTTTTTTTTCATGCAGCCAGGTGGCTGAACGAAAAAAGAGATTGATCGGTGGGTATGCCCACCATTAGAATACCGCCCTTCATCCACCCACTTCTAATGATGGGCATACATGCACCATTTATATATGCCGAAGCATGGGGGCATCCTCCCGCAAAAGAGTTATGCCGCACACACATGGTCGGACTTTTCCACGGGCAAGCCTCCGTCGGAATTTCGACCGTATGTACGCGGCATTAGGAGCAAAATCACTCCTCCGCCCCTGCTGCCCCAATGCTTCGGCATATTTGCTTTTTTTTTTTTAACTGTGGTGGTGAAATCACCTCCTACAGCACTGGAGTCACAGGGATCAGGCCTGTCTCTGCGAACGCTGCAGTTATGTGTGTTGTGTTTTGCAAGTGACAGTGATCGATCGATACTGCACTTGGGTGGACTGGGCTGGACGGAGGGGCAAAACGCAGGTGCTAGCAGGGATCTGGGCTGATCCCGCTAACACTGCGTTTTTGGGAACCCTAAACTGCTGGGGACGCTAGTATAGATCTGATCAGATCAGATATTGATCTGTTCAGATACTATACCACTAAGGGAGGTGTATGCTTCACGCGTGGGTGTTAGCGTTACTGGCACTAACCTGACGCTGCCTGGGGTGTGACGCAGACCCTCTCTGACGCTAAAACCTAATTGATATCACCTGCCGGGCGATCAGGGGGTTAAACCTTTATTGGGTTATATACGGCGGGTGCCCTGACACTATAAAAAGCAAACTAACTAACCAGCGTCACCCGTAACACTTATATGATGATTACTGGTGAAAGGGTTAACTAGGGGCAATTAGGGGGTTAAAACCTTTATTAGATAATATATGGGGGTACCTGACGCTATAAAAACCTGCGGTGAACCTAAAAAAAATTACTGACTACCGATCTGCATCTCCGACGCTAAGACAGCGATCAGAAAAATGATTGCTTAGCGACAGTGGTGATAGGGGGTGAAAGGGTTACCTGGGGGGCGATCAAGGGGGTTAAACCTTTATTAGATATTTTATGGGGGTACCCGACGCTATAAAAACCTGCGGTGAACCTAAAAAAAATTACTGGCTACCGATCTGCATCACCGACGCTAAGACATCGATCAAAAAAATGATCGCTTAGTGACAGTGGTGATAGGGGGTGAAAGGGTTATCCGGGGGGCGATCAAGGGGGTTAAACCTTTATTAGATAATTTATGGGGGTACCCGACGCTATAAAAACCTGCGGCGAACCTAAAAAAAAAATACTGGCTACCGATCTGCATCACCGACGCTAAGACATCGATCAGAAAAATGATCGCTTAGCGACAGTGGTGATAGGGGGTGAAAGGGTTACCTGGGGGGCGATCAAGGGGGTTAAACCTTTATTAGATAACTTATGGGGGGTACCCGACGCTATAAAAACCTGCGGCGAACCTAAAAAAAATTACTGGGTACCGATCTGCATCACCGACGCCAAGACAGCGATCAGAAAAATGATCGCTTAGTGACAGTGGTGATAGGGGGTGAAAGGGTTACCTGGGGGGCGATCAAGGGGGTTAAACCTTTATTAGATAATTTATGGGGGTACCCAACGCTATAAAAACCTGCGGCGAACCTAAAAAAAAAATACAATACTGGCTACCGATCTGCATCACCGACGCTAAGACATCGATCAGAAAAATGATCGCTTAGCGACAGTGGTGATAGGGGGTGAAAGGGTTACCTGGGGGGCGATCAAGGGGGTTAAACCTTTATTAGATAATTTATGGGGGTACCTGACGCTATAAAAACCTGCGGCGAACCTAAAAAAAATTACTGGGTACCGATCTGCATCACCGACGCCAAGACAGCGATCAGAAAAATGATCGCCAAGCGACGGCGGTGCTAGGGGGTGAAAGGGTTATCTGGGGGGTGATCAAGGGGTTAAACCTTTATTAGGGGGGGGTTAGGGGGCTACACTGGACCTAAAACTAAATGTAGTGACACTTTTACAGTCACAAATGTCACTGATTGCAGTGATCAGTAAATAAATGGTCACTGCAATCAGTGACACTGTGACTGGGGGCTGGGGGGTGATCTGGGGGGGCTGGGGGGTGATCAGGGGGGGCCTGGGGGGGCGATTTATGTGCCTATGTGTGCTGGTGTTAGTGTAGTGTTAGTGCACTGACCTGTGTGTCTTCTCTTGTACGACGCTCGGTATATGTGAGCGCCGCACAGGAGATGACATCACTTCCTCCTGCTTTCTCGGTCTGTGTAAACATTACACAGACAGAGGGGGCATTTCTATTCGCCGGGAGCGATCGCGGGGGGTGGCCGGAATCGAACGGCCGCCCCCCCATCTCGGAACGCTCCCAGACGAATTCCGACCACTCACTGTACAGAAGGGGGGTCCGATCGGACCCCCCAACTGTACAAAGGCAATCACGTACACTCTACGTGATTGTGCCTGTCGGTGCCATTGTGCCGACGTATATATACAGTGAGCGGTCGTTAAGTGGTTAAATACAATGGATGCGAATGTTCGAAATCTAAAGTGCTAATTATAACGACTATTATGCATGTTATTGTCCTAAAAAGGGTTTGGGAACCCGGGTTCTACACCAAAAAGAAGTTTTAAAAACGGACGTTTTTCGGGAGCAGTCATTTTAATGATGCATAAAGTGAAAAAAAAAAGTCAAATATTCCTTTAAATATCGTACCTGGGGGGTGTCTAAAGTATGCCTGTGAAGTGCCACGTGTTTCCCGTGTTTAGAACTGTCCCTGCACAAAATGACATTTCTAAAGGAAAAAAAAGCCATTTAAAACTGCTTGCGACTTTAATGTAATGTCTGGTCCCGGTAATATGGATGAAAATCTTTAAGAAAAATGGCATAGCTACCCCATCACCCCCCGTCCCCCTACCCCAGCCCATTACCAGCCCCTTTGGGTCTTGTATGGATATTAAGGGGAACCCCGCACACAAAATAAAAAAGGCCCTATATACTCTGAACAGCCGTATACAGGTGGTGCATACAAGACAGGGACTGTAGGTTTGTTCTTATGTAGAATCTGTTTGTAATTTTGAACAGGTACATTGTTTAAGTGTAGCTCCAGCCAAAAAATCTATTTTTAAGCTTTTTGGAAAACATAGGGAAGAGTTATCACCCCTGTAACATTTGTTTTGCTGTCTGTGCCCCTGTTCAGAACATTTCTCCTCACTTTCCATCCCAATGACAAATGTTTTTGAAAAGTGGGGTTTTTATTGAAACAAGGATTGGTGATAAAGCATCAGTAGAGAGGAGACACCTTTTTCCCATATTAACTCTTACAGGAGAGAATTTCCCTTCCTAGGGGTAGATTTCCTCTCACTTCATGTTGTCTCCTTCCGTTTGCAAGTAGGAGTCGTTTGTAAGTTGGATGTTTGAAAGTAGGGGCCTGCCCTATATACTCTGCTGAAATTTGCCCCTTACATGTTGGTGTTGCCACAACACTGTAAGCCCTCACTGTTACTCTTGGTGGGCGCATGAATGGGCCCTGCTGTGAATTATTAGATCAAGAATTGTAATTGCATGCCCCTGTTGAACAGGGGCTGAAAAATGGGGCCTTTGGTGGTGGTGGTGGTGGTGTTGACACAACACTGTAAGGCCTCACAGTTACTCTTGGTGGGTGCAGGAATGGGCCCTGCTGTGAATTATTAGATCAAGAATTGTAATTACATGCCCCTGTTAAACAGGGGCAGAAAAATTGGGCCCTAAGCACTGGTGCCACAACACTGCAACCCCTCACAGATACTGTACTTGGAGCACAGCAATGAGCCCTGTTGCAAAGTATTGCATCAAAAATTGTAATTACACGCCCCTGTTAAACAGGGGCTGAAAAATTGGGCCTTAGGCACTGGTGCTGGTCCCACGACACTGCAACCTCTCCCAGATACTCTAGTTGGAGTGCAGGAATGAGCCCTGCTGCAAAGCATTGCATAAAAAATTGTAATTACATGCCCCTGTTAAACAGGGGCTGAAAAATTGGGCCTTAGGCACTGGTGGCGGCTCCCAGAAACAAAAATGTTCTTCCAAGCTATCATCATCAATCGGATCATTGAGGAGGAGGAGGATAGTCAGTCAACATAACAGGACAGTCACTCAGCATCAGCATCAGTCTTGAAGGGATGTGACATTTGAAAATAAATTAGTCTGTTATATCAGCTTCAGGTGTTTGGTAGCTGGTGGTGATCCAAGACTGGTTCATCTTTATGAAAGTCAGTCGATCAACCGAGTCGGTGGACAGGCGCACCCTGTGATCCGTGACAAATCCTCCAGCAGCACTGAATGTGCGTTCTGAAAGAACGCTGGATGCAGGACAGGCCAGTAGCTCAATTGCATACTGTGCAAGCTCTGGCCAGTGATCCATCCTCAAGACCCAGTAAGCCAGAGGATTTTCGGTGGGGAAGGTGTCCAAGTCTGACCTTGCCCCTAGGTATTCCTGCACCATGTATATCAGACGCTGGCGATGGTTGCTGGAACCGATCATACCTTGGGGCTGCGGACTAAAGAATTGTCTGAACGCATCGGTCAGACGGCCACCTTCCCCACCGCTCCTTCTTTGACTGACCGAAGCCTCAGCAACTCGTTGTCCAGGACCAGGAGTTTGTAACCTCCCAGTCTCTGGGAACGCGTTGCACAGACCTTTCTGCAAGGCCTCCCGGAGTTGTCTCATCCTTTGCTCCCTCTGCGACGGTAAGATAAGGTCCGCAACCTTACCCTTGTACCGTGGATCAAGGAGAGTGGCCAGCCAGTAATGGTCCCTCTCCTTGATCCAAAGAATACGAGGATCCTTCCGCAGACTTTGCAGGATCAGGGAGGCCATGCAGCGTAAGTTAGCTGAGGCATTCGGTCCGGAGTCCTCTGGGTCACTAAAGACGACATGATCCGCAGCCACCTCCTCCCAGCCACGTACAAGTCCAAGGGTTTCTTGGGACTGTAAATCATCCCTAAAAGACTGCTGCTGATGATGCTGAGTGCCAGGCTCCACCTCCATGCTGACACAATCCTCCTCCTCCTCTTCCTGTGTGATGGGTGGGACAGAAGGAACACTGTCTGGGTAAAGGGGGCCTTGAGAGGCAAGGAAGTCCTCCTCTTCCTGCCTCTGTTCTGCCTCAAGTGCCCTGTCCATTATTCCACGCAGCGTATGTTCCAACAGGTGGACAAGAGGTACAGTGTCACTGATGCATGCACTGTCACTGCTCACCATCCTCGTGGCCTCCTCAAATGGTGCCAGGACAGTGCATGCATCCCTGATCATGCCCCACTGGCGTGGTGAAAAAAAAACGAGCTCCCCTGACCCTGTCCTGGTGCTGTAGTCGTACAGGTACTCATTGATGGCCCTCTGCTGCGTGTGCAGCTGCTGCAGCATGGCCAACATTGAGTTCCACCTGGTGGGCATGTCACATATAAGGCGGTTCTTGGGCAGGTTCAACTCCTTTTGCAGCTCAGCCAGGCGAGCACTGGCATTATAAGATCTGCGGAAATGCACACAGACTTTCCTGGCCTGCCTCAGGACATCCTGTAAGCCCGGGTACCTGCCCAAGAACCGCTGCACCACCAGGTTAAAGACGTGAGCCACACAGGGCACATGGGTCAGTTGTCCCTGTCGGAGGGCGGAGAGGAGGTTGGTGCCATTGTCGCAAACCACCATTCCTGGCTTAAGCTGGCGTGGCGTCAACCACCTCTCGGCCTGCCGCTGCAGAGCAGACAGAACCTCTGCCCCAGTGTGGCTCCTGTCCCCCAAATACACCAGCGCAAGCACGGCATGGCATCTTTTTGCCTGCGTACTTGCGTAGCCCCTTGAACGCCTACGGAGCACCGCTGGTTCCGAGGACAAAGCACAGGAAGAGGCCATGAAGGAAGAAGAAGAGGAGGGGGTGGAGGAGAGAGGTGTGTCACAACCAGTAGTAGCATTTTGGAGGCGTGGCGGCGGATCAACCTCCAACACTACTGCACCTTGTCCTGCATCCTTCCCAGCTGCCAAAAGAGTGACCCAATGGGCCGTGAAAGAAAGGTAACGTCCCTGTCCATGCCTGCTGGACCATGAGTCAGCAGTAATATGCACCTTACCGCTGACCGCCCTGTCCAGCGAGGCCAAGACATTGCCTTCCACATGCCGGTAGAGAGCCGGAATCGCCTTCCGTGAGAAAAAGTGCCGTTTGGGAACCTGCCACTGAGGAACCGCACATTGCACAAACTCACGGAAGGGGGCCGAGTCTACCAACTGAAAAGGCAGCAGTTGAAGCGCTAGCAATTTAGCCAAGCTAGCATTCAACCGCTGGGCATGTGGATGGCTGGGAGTGAACTTCTTTCGACGGTCCAGCAGCTGGGGCAGGGAAATTTGCCTGCTAGAATCGGACGTCGGTGTACTGCTAGCAGAGTGCCCGCAAGTACTTGGCTGTGACACACCTAATTCTACACCTTCATTCCTCTCAGTGCAGGTTTCAGAGAGGACTGAAGGTATAGTGGGGTTGGAGATCCCAGCTGATGCGGTGCAAGGAGAGGTCCGCTTTGTTCTTTGGTGTGGTTCTTTAAGGTAGGCTTGCCAACGAGCTGCATGGCAGGTCAACATATGTCTGGTCAAGCATGTGGTGCCCAAGCGGCTGATGTTTTGGCCACGCGATATACGCTTGAGACATATGTTGCAAACAGCAGCTGTGCGATCTGATGCACTCGACTCAAAAAAGGCCCACACCAAAGAACTTTTTGAATAACGGGCAGAGGCAGCGCCCTGCACAGGTGGAGCTCTGCGGTGTGATTCCGTCGGTGTGCTGCCCTTACGCTGGCCCCCCGAGGGCATCCTGCCTCATTGGAGATGTGCCTCCTCCTCATCCTCCTCCTCCTCCTCTCTCTTATTAGGCACCCACGTGGAGTCAGTGACCTCATCATCCCCTCCCTCCTCATCACTGGAGCCAATCTGGCTGTATGCTGCAGCTGCTGGAACATGACTGCCAGATTGGTGTCCTTCTTGAGCATCCCCTCTCTCTGCTCTCACGTTACTGCCTTCCTCTAGCTGGGTATCATCATCAGACCCTTCGAAACGCTGGGCATCCTCCTGGAACATGTACCCAACACTGTGCTCAAACAGTTCGGGGGACTCCTCAGGAGGACATGGTGGGTCTAGGGAAGGAGTGACTGATGATGACATTGATACCAGGGAAGAGGACGATTTGGCAGCTGCTTTGCCAGTACCCTGAGCCTGGGTGAGAGAGGATGAGGAGGATGAGGAGGGCTTGGTCATCCACTCTACCAATTCTTCGGCATGATGCGGCTCAACACGTCCAGCTGCCGAAAAGAAGGACAAGCGTGTCCCATGGCCACGACCAGCACTGTTGTCTCTAGACACAGAGCCTGCTTGCCCTCTTTTATTGGCTCCTGACTGTCTGCCTCTCCTTGTTTGCCTTCCAGACATTCTAATGGCCTGCAGGGAGATGGGAAAACCAGCAATAAGGCCTAACTTCAGGAGTATATTTTGCAGGAAGCACACTACGCCCGCTGTAAGTGCTGCAAATGCCTGTTAGTGTAACACACCAGGAAAACACAGCAATACGGGCTAGCTTCAGGTGTATATTTTGCAGGAATCACACTACGCCTGCTGTAAGTGCTGCAAATGCCTGTTGGTGCACACTAGGAAAACACAGCAATACGGGCTAGCTTCAGGAGTATATTTTGCAGTAATCACACTACGCCTGCTGTAAGTGCTGCAAATGCCTGTTAGAGTAACACACTAGGAAAACACAGCAATAAGGCGTAGCTTCAGGAGTATATTTTGCCGGAATCACACTACGCCTGCTGTAAGTGCTGCAAATGCCTGTTGGTGTAACACACTAGGAAAACACAGCAATACGGGCTAGTTTCAGGAGTATATTTTGCAGGAATCACACTACGCCTGCTGTAAGTGCTGCAAATGCCTGTTGGTGTAACACACTAGGAAAACACAGCAATACGGGCTAGCTTCAGGAGTATATTTTGCAGGAATCACACTACGCCTGTTGTAAGTGCTGCAAATGCCTGTTGGTGTAACACACTAGGAAAATACAGCAATACGGGCTAGCTTCAGGTGTATATTTTGCAGGAATCACACTACGCCTGCTGTAAGTGCTGCAAATGCCGGTTAGAGTAACACAATAGGAAAACACAGCAATAAGGCCTAGCTTCAGGAGTATATTTTGCAGGAATCACACTACGCCTGCTGTAAGTGCTGCAAATGCCTGTTGGTGTAACACACCAGGAAAACACAGCAATACGGGCTAGCTTCAGGTGTATAATGTGCAGGAGGCACACTCCACCCGCTGTAAGTGCTGCAAATGCCTGTTAGTGTAACACACCAGGAAAACACAGCAATAAGGGCTAGCTTCAGGTGTATACTGTGCAGGAGGCTTAGCAACAATGACACTGACACTGTCCCCTGCCTATCCTTCTCTCTCCCTGCACACAAGGTTTATCAAAGAATATGACACTGACACTCTCCCTGCCTATCCTTCTCTCTCCCTGCACACAAGATTTAGCAAAGAATATGACACTGACACTGTCCCCTGCCTATCCTTCTCTCTCCCTGCACACAAGGTTTAGCAAAGAATATGACACTGACACTTTCCCTGCCTATCCTTCTCTCTCCCTGCACACAAGGTTTAGCAAAGAATATGACACTGACACTGTCCCCTGCCTATCCTTCTCTCTTCCTGCATACAAGGTTTAGCAAAGAATATGACACTGACACTCTCCCTGCCTATCGTTCTCTCTCCCTACACACAAGAATAGCACAAAGAATATCACACTGTCCCTGCCTATCCTTCTCTTTCCCTGCGCCGGAACACACTACACAAGGCCGCCGCGCTGGCGCCCTTTTATAGTGTGGGGCGTGTGCTAAACCACCTGAGCTATAATTGGCCACAGGCAACCTGCCTGTGGCCAATTATAGCTCTCCTAGCTGCCGGCGCTGTGATTGGCCAAGCATGCGGGGTCACAGTGCATGCTTGGCCAATCACAGCGCCGGGATTGCACTGCGATGGCGCAGTGTATTGTGGGCCGTTCGCGTCACTCGAATATGGCGCGAACGGCCCAAATCGTTCGTTGTTCGCCGAACGATCGAACAGCCGATGTTCGAGTCGAACGTATGTTCGACTCGAACACCGACCTCATCCCTAATTCTAAGATATAAACAAGTTTAAAATGACAGAAGGACAAAAGCTGAAATATGGCATGTTGAGCTTGGCCTAACACTGTGTTGTACCCTGTTCAACATTGCACCTGAGCTGTTCTCTCTCTCCAAGGTGCAAACAAAACTACTGCATACATGAATAGGGAGCTCTTATGCTGTGAACTGGAGATATGTTTCAAAACTTAATTGCAAATGATGCCTTTCCAAAAATAAATTATAATTAAACTGAGCAAAAATATAATTACAAAAATATACAGAGGGGGCAACTAGTTACAAAACATATAATTGTGTGTGTATAATAATCAACCAGAAACCCACTTCTGCTGCACAATATGTTATAGAAAACTTACATGAATCTTTGATGTAACAAAAAATAAAGATATAACAGGTCTTTAAAGATTGATGGGTGGTATATATCACTCCTTTTTACAAGACGTGGAAGGGATGTGGCTACATGTTTAAGGGCAGACAAGAGGGGCCCTG
The DNA here is from genome assembly GCA_029206835.1 of Rana muscosa. Classification (NCBI taxonomy): domain Eukaryota; kingdom Metazoa; phylum Chordata; class Amphibia; order Anura; family Ranidae; genus Rana; species Rana muscosa. Next base: position 726,649,384 of record CM055118.1, on the reverse strand, counting down.
AAACAAGTAGACACATCCCCTCCATTTCCTGTCATCACCCAGCCAAGAGAGCTGTTGTTTGGAGCCGCAGCCATCTTGGCACTTCTGGAAGCTGCTAATGCCTATGTTCCAGCCTGAAGTCTGACAGCTGCACTTCCATCAAGAACTTTATGACGATATGATAGCTGATCAGAGTGATATTTTTTCCTAAGTAATATTATTTAGAAAGCTGGATAAAACATTTATTATATAGGTATAGAAACGAATCCCCCTCCCCCTTTAAAATAATCACATTTTGTTGCATTTTAGCCTGAAATGAAGAAAGACACATATTTTGTTTTATCCAGCTGTATTCACTATCCAGCTGTGCAACTTATAACATCCAAGAGGAAGATATAACATCAACATGTCAGAAAAAACAAAAAACAAAACAAAAACAGAATCACTGAGTTGGAATAAGGATCACCTCCCCCCCCCCCCCCCTCCTCAAAATGACTTGTACACTCAATCAGGTGTAGCTAACCACCTTCTCAATGGCACAAAAAGCCATTTAACTTCCTTTTGTGATCAGCTGTGGTAATTTTGATTAGCTCAGCATGAAAATAGCTTTTCTGGAGCATTTCAGTCCCTGGTAATGCAACTGAAGCAAACAATCAACTATGGATAGCAAGGCACTGTCAAAAGATCTCCGGGATAAAGTTGTGAGCAGGCACAAGTCAGAAGATGTTTTCAAAGGCTTTATCAATGTCTAGCAGCACAGTGAAGTGAATTATTAAGAAGTGGAAGGTATTCGGTACAACATAGACCCTCCCTGGGTCAGGATGTAACTCCAAACTGGATAAAAGAGCCAGAAGGAAACTGGTCAGAGAGGCTACCAAGGGGCCTACAGTAACTCTGAAGCTGTTTCAGGAATTTATGACAAAGGGTGGTCATTGTGTGCATTTGACAGCAATATCACAAATTCTCCATAAATGTGGCTTGTATGGGAGGGTTGCAAGAAAAATTTTTACTTTTCAAGAAAAGCCACATGCAATCATGACTGAGCTTTACCAAAATGCACCTTGAAGATTCTGAGGCCACATGGAAAAAGGTGTCATGGTCTGATGAGACTAAAATGTAAATACTTTTCCTCAACACCAAATATGTCTGTTGGAAATCCAATGCAGCTCACCATCCAAATTATATATATATATATATATATATATATATATATATATATTTATTGTCAAAAGTATAGAGATGCCTGCCTTTACACGCACATGAACTTTGATAGCATCCCAGTCTTAGTCTATAGGGTTCAATATTGAGTTGGCCCACCCTTTGCATATTTAACAGCTTCAACTCTTCTGAGAAGGCTGTCCACAAGGTTTAGGAGTGTGTCAATGGGAATGTTTGACCATTCTTTCAGAAGGGCATTTGTAAGGTCAGCCACTGATGTTGGACGAGGAGGCCTGGCTCGTAGTCTCCACTCTAATTCATCCCAAAGGTGTTATTTTGGGTGGAGGTCAGGACTATGTGCAGGCCAGTCAAGTTCCTACACCCCAAACTTGCTCATCCATGTCTTTATGGACCTTGCTTTGTGCACTAGTGCGTAGTCATGTTGGAACAGGAATGGGCCATCCCCAAACTGTTCCCACAATGTTGGGAGCATGAAATTGTCCAAAATGTCTTGGTATGCTGATGTCTTACACTGGAACTAAGGGTCCAACCCCAACCCCTGAAAAACAACTTCACACCAGAATCCCTCCTCCACCAAATGATTTGGACCAGTACACAAAGCAAGTTCCATAAAGACATGGATGAGTGCGTTTGGGGTGAAGGAACTTGAATAGGGCAGTTGCAAAAACAACAATGAGTCAGTGAGTAGCTCCAAATCAGATATAGGGTTTTTTTGTTTTTACATATTCTGTATACATGTATGGTATCAGTAAAATGACCCACCACACCCAAGATCATATAGCTTTTATGTACTCAATGAAATCAAAATACTAAACAAACCACACATCATTGGTAGGGATGAGCCGAACACCCCCCCGGTTCGGTTCACACCAGAACATGCGAACAGGCAAAAAATTTGTTCGAACACGCGAACACCGTTAAAGTCTATGGGACACGAACATGAAAAATCTAAAGTGCTAATTTTAAAGGGTAATATGCAAGTTATTGTCATAAAAAGTGTTTGGGGACCCGGGTCTTGCCCCAGGGGACATGTATCAATGCAAAAGAAAGTTTTGAAAACGGCCGTTTTTTCGGGAGCAGTGATTTTAATAATGCTTAAAGTGAAATAATAAAAGTGAAATATTCCTTTAAATTTCGTACCTGGGGGGTGTGTATAGTATGCCTGTAAAGTAGCGCATGTTTCCCGTGCTTAGAACTGTCCCTGCACAAAATGTAACTTCTAAAGGAAAAAAAGTTATTTAAAACTACTCGCGGCTATTAATTGAATTGTCGGGTCCCGGCAATACAGATCAAAGTCATTGATCAAGGAACCAAAAAAAAAAAAAAAGCGTGGGGGTCACCCCCAAATTCCATAAAAGGCCCTTCAGGTCTGGTATGGATATTAAGGGGAACCTGCACCAATATTTAAAAAAAAACATGGCGTGGGGTCCCCCCCAAAAAAATTCATACCAGACACTTCAGGTCTGGTATGGATTTTAAGGGGAACCCGCACCAAAATTTTAAAAAAATTGCGTGGGGTCCCCCCAAAAATCCATACCAGACCCTTATCCCCGTTACCAATTCACATAGGGGGGGCGGAATCTGGGGGTCCCCTTTGTTAAAGGGGGCTTCCAGATTATGATAAGCCCCTTGCCCGCAGACCCCCACAACCACCGGGCAAGGGTTGTGGGGATGAGGCCCTTGTCCCCATCAACATGGGGACATCCTTCCAATGTTGAGGGCATGTGGCCTGGTACGGTTCAGGAGGGGGGCGCTCTCTCATCCCCCCTCATTTCCTGCGGCCTGCCAGGTTGCGTGCTCGGATATGGATCTGGTATGGATTTTTGGGGGTACCCCACGCCATTTTTTTTTTATTTTGGTGCGGAGTTACCCTTAATATGCATACCAGACCTGAAGGGCCACGTTAGCTAGAACAGAAGTTGTTGGGGTGTTACACCCTAAAGAGTGAGCTGTTACTTCCAGAAGACTGTGTTTGCAAATGATGAAGAGAATGTCTTTGTCTTCAGCTGTCACGTGGACAGACTGGAGGTGTCTTTGCAAGGGGACATGTGTCCCGAAGTATGGTCCCTTGCCCTATAACTTGGCTGCTTGTTGTCTGAGGTGCAGCCATGCCCTTTTCCCCAGAGTTGACCTTGGAAGAAGAAAAGGAACTGCTGGGAAATGTAGTCCATGTGAAGTAAAGTTAATGGACGGTAACCCATCATGGACACTGAGCAGGTAGCTAGTTAGATAGGGAAATGATTGCCTATTTATTCAAATGATGGACTCATATACATACGTCAGGACTGTTACTGATTGAAGCGTCACTAAAGTTTATAGTTCTATGCTGATCAGGAAAGAGGGTGGAATTCTCGATGAGAATGGGACCTGCTTTCCAGATGTAAATAATGTAGACATACATAGGATGTTTTTACATTTTCATGTTACCCTAGGCAGAGGATCAGTTCAAATCACTGTGTACATATTGCGCATGTTCTTAAAGGGTAGGATGCCTTTGCATTATTTGATTTCTCTCTTTCAGGTGTTTCTGTGTCGGTGCGTGTTCCTTGGCTAAGAAGAGACAGGGATCAACAGATTACAACACTAACCCTCTATATATTTGTTATGACTGTATATAGTAGATAGATAGTTAGGTGATAGCATTCTCGCTTACTTACTTTTAAAATGTACATAACTATTTTTGATACTTGAATGTCATAAATGACTAACTACTTTTCATGTGATACCAATGTTTATTCATGTGGCATGCCACAAATATGTTATTCTATTGTCATCCTGTTAACCCTTTCCCTGTTTCCCCATCCCAGTTTTGCCAGGACATTCGTTCTCAGGCTTGAGAGCTCAAATTATATTTTTCTGCAAACTCAGAGACGTAGTTTCTTGGGCAGGGGGAGGATGTAGCACCCTGGGGTTTAGTCAGGGAGCTCTTCACAAATTTACTTGCTAAGAATAGTCATCTTGGTTGATTGATAGAGATCTATTGATTTCTCCCTAAGTTTGGCATTGTTGCACTATTCTCTTCTAACACTATGTGGCGGGGAACTTGGTGGTACTAGATATGAGAAGGGCAACCCAAGGTCAGGTTATGGGTATATGGGGTATCTCAGCCAACGGGCAGGGGTTTTCTTGAATCTATTGGCCTGCTGGGAGAACCTATATATTCGGGTGAGGTCAGGCGATCTATGTTCTGTGCTACCTGGATGGCTGTCTGGGTGGACGTGTGTCATACGCCCCGTGCTGCTAGACCAGAGATTGGGCCTATCCCTGGGGCATCTGGCTGCCAGGCTGTGTGAGGGCCTACGAGAAGAAAAGAAAGAAGGGTGCACCAGCCTAGTGTATTATCGTTTGGATACATTTTAATAAGAAGAAAGTATAAATACTACTCACAAATGTAGCAGGAAAATTCACAGTAAAAAGGTTGTTTCCATAGGTAGTTGCAACATGTAGACCCCAAACCGCACTCCATATGGTCATGGAGGATATGATGAGGGCCACTGCCGCCTAACGCATTTCAAACCGCAAGGCTTCTTCCTCAGAGCCCAGCCTGTGTGAGGGCCTATCCAGAAGTAAGTGGGTTGGGACTGCGGGTTGCAGTCCAACCGAAAGTGACGGTTCTGTCAGCCGGAGAACCTGTCAGTGGCCGGAGGTAGAAGGGAAATTGTCGCCACAAAGGGACCAGCGGGCACGGTGGAGATTTGGGAAACTTCCGGCAGTGATTAAGTCAGGGACCTAACCCATGGAGAAGACGCTTGTAGGGCAGCCTTGTCGGTCAAACCAGGGACCTCGCCGGTTAGCAGGTGTGAAGCTTTAGAAGTATCTGGAGTGCCAAGCTAGGGACCCAGCAGGGAAGCGTGGCCACTCACCAGAGCAGTTTGACCCCTTTTTTACAGGACGGTCAAAAAACATTTTGGGAACACCAGATTGGTTCCGCTAATGGCATAAATCCACTCCAATGGCCACTCAGGAAGGAGCTAGAATGTAAAAAATGACTCCACATGAGACATGGATAAAAGTCTCATAGTATAGTAATTTTTAATAAAGTAAAAACAGCAGCAATGATAGCAGTTACACTCACATGTTGTAGTGCCTGGCTGGCACTAGGTGTAAACAGCGTGTGTGAGTCAGCTGATCCCTGGGGGTGGCGTGCGTTCCACGTCTCGCTCTGAAGGGCAAAGTCTGGTGTTGGGTATCAAATATGGACCCGGAAATGCCGGATCCTCCTCTCCGACATATGTTTTGCTGTGATTGGCTCTTCAGGGAGTCTAGAAGTTTTTATCTCAGAGCATTCCGTTTTGGTGTTAGGATTTATTCACTTATGGACTTTATGCTTGCTTGTTTTTTTCATTAATGTGCACATTTAAGTTTGATGCAGTGTTTTCTTTGTGCCAGTTTTGTACATGAACATGTATAGCGCTGTATTCTTTATTTTATTATTTTACACAGTTTAGTGATTTGTTCACTTTAAAGGGGGCAGCTGTTTGTTTATATGTTCTTATCCCCAAAAGGCGCCACTTTTTTGGTAAGCATTTTTGCATACGTCACTTTTCTATTTTTGTATAGAGTGAAGCGTTGGTGATGCTTGAGGGAGATATCTCCACCAACCTTGGAGGCGCTCAAGGGATTCAGAGTCAGTGAATCAGAGGGTCTAGTGAGAGACTGGAAGCTCAGTGTTGAAGAACTACAAGAGGCAGTTGCACTGGAGCTGAAAGGACTGTTACATTTGAGTTAGGAACTGTTAAAAGACTGTTGCCATAGGAGACAGCATTCCTGCGTGTGCAGAAGTGGTGCCTTGATGGCAAATGATGAAAAACCATTAAAAATATATATTAAAAAAATTTAATTGCTTGCATTGCATTGTGGACAATCCACAACTTGTGGCAGGTGACGTGGCCAGGTGACGTGGCAGGGGACAAAGCAAGTGGACAATCCACAACTTGTGGCAGGTGATGTGGCCAGGTGACGTGACCAGGTGACATGGCAAGTGGACAATCCACAACTTGTGGCAGGTGACGTGGCAAGTGGGCAATCCACAACTTGTGGCAGGTGATGTGTCAAGTGACACGCTAAATACAAGTACACTGCTGCTCTCTCAGCTGCTGCTACTCACTCTGGTCTCACAAAATGGCTGAAATGGTTGAGCTTAGGGAGGGTCCTTATGATGTTTCCTAACTAAATGCTTATAGAAGCAAACACGGCTAAACGCGGCAAAACAACGGTTTCAACCTTAGTTCAGAAGACTTTGCACCAGCGTCCCATGTACATGGGGCCTAAAAACAGCTATGCCATTTACAGCTCAACAAACTCCATGGTGAGCATGAGGCCATAGGCTAACATGGAGAGGCGTTTTTAAGCTGCAAAAAACACCAAAACAAGTGGCTGTAAAAACATCCATGTGCATGTAGCCTTATATTAACCACTTGCTTACTGGGCACTTAAACTTCCTTCCTGCCCAGACCAATTTTCAACTTTCAGCACTGATGTACTTTGAATGACAATTGCGCCGTCATGCAACACTGTAACCAAAATTTTATTTTAATAATTTCTTTCACACAAATAGAGCTTTCTTTTGATGGTATTTGGTCACCTCTGTATTTGTTTTTTGTTTTTTTTCTATAAATACAAAAAAAAATGGGATATTTTAATATTTTGTTCGAAAATTTAGAAAAAAGGTAAATTTTCTCCTTCATTGATGTACACTGATGAGACTGCACTGATGGGCACCGATAAGGTGGCAAGGGTGGGCATTGAGAGGTGGCATTGCTAGTTGGCACTGGTGGGCACTGAAAAGTGGCACTGCTAGGTGGCAATGATAGTTGGCAGTGATGGGCAATGATAGTTGGCAGTGATGGGCACTGATAGGCAGCACTGCTAGCTGGCACTGATTGGCACCAGTGGTGGGCATTGATAGGTGGCACTGGCAGGGGCTACTGATTGTCACAGAAATGCCTCTTCCTCTTCGGGCCCGATGTCCCTTGCACATGAGCCAGTGATTGCCTTTTTTTTTCTGCTCACGCTGTCAGCGCAAGGAGAAAACAAAAACGATTACCGAGCTTTTGTTTACATCATGTGATCAGCTGTCATTGGCTGACAGCTGATCATGTGGTAAGGGGCAGGGAACGGCCCCTTTCTCGGATCTGTGATCACCCGAGTCTCAGTGACTCGGTGACCACAGCGCGCGCGCGAAGCGGAGGACGTCTATTGACGGACTCCCGGCAATTGAGAACCATGCTGTGGCCGCCGATCAGCTATAGCGCTGATCTCAAGTGGTTAAAGAGGGTCTAAATGGGCCATTGACATGCATCACAATTGAACTTAGGAATGTGTCTTTGCAAAGTTAAACTAAATGAAATCCTTTCTTATTTTTGCTTGGGGATAGAGTGCAGAGGGATTAGAAGTCTGGTCAGTTTTTGGGGATGTCTGCACCTCTGATAGGGTGAAGACAACTCCCAAATTTGGCCACTTTATCCTTCCAAATGATTCACTTCCTATCACATGGCCACACAGGAAGTGAGGGTAAATCCCTACCAATGTCTTTCCTTGGGGGACACAGGTCAATCTAAATAGTTTCCCCATTCGGTAAATTGAACTCCAGCAGTGTACACCCCAAATTATTAGTTATCTTGGACTTTGTTTTTTTTTTCCTAAAGGCAAATCCACTTTTCACTACAAGTGCACTTGCTGGAGATCCGAGGGGGACATGCAAGGGAAAAAAAAACACCATCTTTGCTTCTACATGATTGGATGTTAAAATCACCAGTGCTTCCTCTCAGATTTTCAGCAACTACACTTGTATTGCAGAAAGGATTTGCCTAATAATTTGCGGTGAAAACAACAAAGTGCTACAGTGCAATTTTCTGAATAGGGACACTAGTTAGATTGACCGGTGTGTCCAAAAGGAAAGATTGGTAGGGTTTTACTCTCACTTCCTGTTTGGCTATGTTACAGGAAGCAGAGCCAATTTTAAGAACAGGGACACAAAGGCCAACCTAAAAAAATAATAATAAAAAAAAACACACTTGATTTCCCTCAAATGCCCACAATTAGAATAGGATTGTCTTGAGCTCGATTTTAGTTCAGCCCTTCTCAAGCCTGTCCTCAAGTACCCCCAACAGGCCATGTTTGCAGGTTTACCTTCATCTTACAAAGGTGCTTTAAATCACAGTCCATGGCTTGGCATTATGGACACCTATTTTGGATCAGATAAATTCAAAAAACATGTCCTGTCGGGGGTACTTGAGGACTGAGGCTGAAAACCACTGCAATAAAAAAGGAAATGTAATACTTACCGCTCTGAAATTTTACTTTCATGGTGACTCTCCATGGCAGCATACACACAATCCATGCATATGTTACCATGAAGGCACCAGGAACGTAAATTACAAATATACAAAAACAATAAAAACTGATTTGTCGAATACATGCCAATCAGCCTAGTTAAGATGCAGCTGGGAAATCCATTGCATGAAAAGAACACACATAAAAAAAAATTAGAAACAATTTTATTGGTCAAAAAAAACGGTCTTTGAAAAAAGCAAGGAAAGCAAAAAAACATGTATGTTAATTTGAGACACTAACAGAATCAGTTTTTTGAGGTTTGACGATTTTGCATTGGAAAGTAACAGGAGATAAAAGCACATCTATTAAGGATTATAACATTAGTCACAACTAGGGTTGAGCGAACCCGAACTGTAAAGTTCGGGTTCGTACCGGACTTTTGGGTTTTTGGTACCCGGACCCGAACCCGAACAATGTACTGTATGTTCGGGTTCGGTGATCGGCAATGTAATGGCGCATTTTAAAAAGCTGCAGGGCAGCCAATCAACATTCGTTTAACTTGTGTGCCCTTAGAAGCCATCACAGCTATGCCTACTAATGGCATGGCTGTGATTGGCCAGTGCAGCATGTGACCCAGCCTCTATATAAGCTAGAGGCACATAGCACAGCACGTCACTCTGCTTCAGTTAGTGTGGGGAAAGGTTGCGGCTGATGCTGCTCTGAGGGAGAGGATTAGATAGGAGTCCTGATTCAGAAATCAAATTACTCAGCGATCTACCTTGCTTTTGTTGTGTGGGTGCAGTGCACAATCTTTTTATCGTGCCCTGAGCCCAGTGCCAGAGAAAAGATAACTTTTATCCATCTGTTAGTTAGGTTGGCTTTGGTGGGCATTTTATGCAAGCTCAGTGCACCAGCACTGCATATGTTACTGTGAGATACACACTTTAGATACTGCTCTCCTATTCTGCTTTTAAAAAAATAAAATAAAATTAGGGCAAAAAAAAAAAAAATTTTGGTGCGTTTTCTGCCCAAAAATTTTTTTTGCTGCATTTACTGCATATGTGTACGTGTGAGATACACACTTTAGATACTGTTCTCCTATTCTGCTCTTCAAAAAAAAACAATTTAGGGCAACAAAAAAAATTTTGGTGCGTTTTCTGCCATAAAAATTTATTTTGGTGCATTTTCTGCATATCTGTACATGTGAGATACACACTTTAGATACTGTTCTCCTATTCTGCTCTTCAAAAAAAAACAATTTTAGGGCAAAAAAAAAATTTTACTCTTTCGTCCATGGACCGACACAGCTTCTCTATTGACAAAGTGGGTATTATCCGTTAATTAGGAGTGACTAGGCAGAAAAACTTGTAAAAAGTGTTGTATCACACCTTCTACAGTACCGCCCAGGGGGTGGACCCTCTGGGTATACCCTCTCAGTCTGCATCTTCGCAGATCAGTTTTTTTCTGTCTATTGGTCCATTGGTCCGGGGAAAAAAGATATATATATATATATATATATATATTTTTTTGCTACATTTGTTGTTTCCTGCGATCTTCGATCAACTGCCGACTGGGTGACAGGCTGGATCCTCGATCCTTGTAGTCTCCCCAGTTTCGGCCATCGAGCGTGTGCCGACCCTAGCTACGCGCTGGGTTTTCCACGACATGCCCGTCGCTCCACGGGTGGCCGGTGAGCTTACGCTCCAGGGCCTGCATCGGACCGCTCAGCTTCGGCTGACCTTACGGCCGAGTCGCAGCAGCCTGTCCGGTGAGCGTCATGCTCCAGGGCATACATATGATCGTCCCTTCTGGGTCCAATCACAGCATGCCTGGCCAACAGTCACCTTCCGTGAGCGGATGATGATCTGTTTGGAATGTCTTCCAGCAGAATACATGCAGGATAGGTAAGTAAAACTCCCCTGCCTCGGCTGGGTGATTTAGCTGGACATTCCTGGAGAGATCAAGTAAGTGGTTGTGGCCCCTTTCTTCCCTCTCTCCCTGCCTTTCCCTCCTCCCTGGGCTTCTAGCTAAAGGTTGCTGGGTGCTGGGGGTCACCTAGGGGGTCCCACTGGAGCGGGGCTGGCTGTAACTAACATTTAAAAGAAATGTCATTTTTTCTTACCTGTGTTTGTGTCCTTCCTCCTCCATGCTGTCGGCGGCCATTTTCAGGTGGTCCATGCTAAGTTTGGCCTCTTGTGACTGCCCGGCGGCCATCTTCCTGTGGTTCGGCCACACCCACTGTCCCCTATCAGCTGATCGGCGGCCATGTTTGTCCACCCTGTATGCAGATATTGCCTTTCGGCGGCCATCTTTTTGTGGGCTATGGCTGCTTGACCTCTATCTTCTGTCAGCGGCCATTTTCTTAGAGCCCAGATTATCTTCCATACAGACGTTTTTGGCAACCATTTTTCGAGAGCCTCCGGCCTCTAGGGTGCATTACACTGGCGCGAAAATTCACACAGGAAGTGCTGATAAAAGAAGCAGACTGACACAGCAGCAGTGGGACAGCATCACAGGCGCAGCATAACAGTACCTATCCAGGGTGGTGAGTCCTCTGGGTGACCCGGCCTCTCTGCAGCACAGGAGGGTGGCCTATTGATATCTTGCCTGGAGCCCTGTGAGTGTCAGCGTGTGGTCAGCATGGCATCTGAGCCAGATGTCTTCTCCCCTGAAACACCAGATTTAGCAGCTGGTGCCCCTGAGGTGTCTATGAACGCTATGACTGCAATCCTAGAGGCGTTTGCTGCCAGGGTGGAAGCAGCACACGGGAATACAGGGGGTAGTAAACGCCCCATCCCCTGCAAGCTTCTGGGGATAATTCTGGTGCAGAACCAGGTCCAGCTACGGCTCGGGGCCCAGATTCTGACGCATCAGAGACTGCAGACCGTGACCGGACAGTGAGAATGACTCAAAGTCCAGGTCAGTACGCGAGACGGCTTTGGTATCTGACCTTATTACTGCAGTGCGGGATATGCTAAAATTGGAAAATACTGCAGAAGCAGCAGAGACTCCGGTCCACTTGGGTTTCATAGACCTGCCCGCACTGCTAAGGTGTTCCCTTGTGTGTCTTTTGATAAACTCTTATACAAGGAATGGGAGAACCCACTGAGGGTCTTTACAGCCCCAAAGAGGTTTGCGGTACGATACCCCTTTTTGAGGAGAGTTTTCTGAAGAAATGGACCTCTCCCCCCTATAGTGGACCCTCCGGTGTCCAGACTTAATAGAGCCACCACAATTCCTGTAGAAGGGGCTCCTGTTTTCAAGGACCCTGTGGATAAGAAGGCTGAAGCACTCGCTTGCTACCTATACTCAGTGGTAGGCTCGGCAGTACGCCCGGCATTGGCGGGGCCCTAGTGTCTCACACACTTACTGAATGGGCAAGATTGCTACTCCAGGGGTTAAGGAGCGAGATGCTCCTCCTGATGAGATAACATTGGCCGACCTGTTGGTCCAGGGCCTTAGGTTTGTCTGCGAGTCAGACATGAATACTATTTCCCTGCTGTCTAAAACTTCGGTTTATGCAGTAGCAATACGCCGCCTGATCTGGCTAAAAGGCTGGTCTGCGGACCAGACTTCCAAGAAAGCCCTGTTGGATCTGCCTTTTAAGGGCGACAGACTTTTTGGGGCTTCTCTGGATGACATCATCAAGGATGCCACAGGAAGTAAAAGCACTTTGCTTCCCCAAATTAGCAAGGATAAGGGGCCACGCCAAGGGCCCTCCTTTACTGCACACAAGTGTTTTTTTCGTCCCCCTAGGGCGACAGGGAAAAGACCCCAGGCCGATAAAGCGCCTGCCCAAGGACAAAAGCGTCCCTGGTCCCGCATACCCAATAAGCCTGCGGACAAATTTGCGTCCGCATGAAGGTCCACCCCCACCCAGCTCTCGGGTGGGGAGACGTCTTCGCAAATTCGCGACTCAGTGGACAGCACTAATCTCCGACAGGTGGGTTTGCGAAGTAATCTCCTCAGGCTACAAGATAGAGTTTCTCTCTTGTCCACCGGACAGATTCAACACCTCCAATCTCCAGCTACTACCGACCCGTCGGGAGGCCCTGTATGGGGCGGTCCAGGGTCTACTGGAACGCGGGGTAGTTATTCCAGTTCCAGAACTGGAACGGGGTTTTTACTCAAATCTGTTCATTGTGCCGAAGAAGGAGGGGGTTCGTCCAAGCTTGGATCTCAGAGCCCTCAATTGCTTTGTGAAGGTACAAAGTTTTCGGATGGAGTCGGTTCGATCTGTAGTCACGGCTCTCCATCCGGGGGACTTTCTGGCCTCCTTGGACATCAAGGACGCATACCTGCATGTCCCCATATACTCCAGACACCAGAGGTTTCTGCGATTTGCTATCGGGAAGGACCACTACCAGTTTGTGGCCCTCCCGTTGGGCCTTGCCTCAGCACCCAGGACGTTCACCAAGGTGCTCGCTCCGATTCTGGCACTTCTAAGACAGCGGGGTATCGCTATCACAGGCTACTTATACGACCTTCTGCTGAAGGCCCCTTCAAGCTCAGAATTAGAGGTAAGCGTGTCCATTACCTGTCAGACTCTTCGAGACTGTGGTTGGATACTAAACACGCAAAAGTCAGTATTGGTGCCCACTCAACGCCTAGGGTACCTGGGGTTGATTCTGGATTCTTCAGAGGCAAAGGTATTCCTCCCTGTGGAGAAGTTGCAGACCCTCCGGGCTGCAGTATGGCAGCTGACTTCCAGGAATTGGTCGTCACTCCGTTTTTTGCATGCGAGTGTTGGGCCTCAGGGTAGCCTCCTTCGAGGCGGTTCCATATGCTCAATACCACACTCGAGTGTTACAGAAGGAAGTTCTGTCCAGATGGAACAGATGTCCATCATCTCTGGATTATCAAATCCGAGTGAGCCACATAGTCAGGAGATCCCTGGTATGGTGGCTGACAGCACCGGCTCTAATGGCCGGGAAGTAATTTCTTCCGGTTTACTGGATAGTGATCACGACGGACGCCAGCCTTACAGGTTGGGGGGGAGTCTGGGGTGTTCAGTCGGCGCAAGGTCGCTGGACCCCAGAGGAAGCCCTCCTGCCGATCAATGTCCTGGTAATCCGGGCGATCAGGCTGTGCCTCTTCAAATGGTCTCAGAGGCTGCAAGGGCGTCCAGTCAGGATCCAGTTAGACAACGCCACAGCAGTGGCATATGTCAATCATCAAGGAGGAACAAGAAGCTCAGCTGCAACATCGGAGATCGCTCGCATCCTGAAGTGGGCAGAGAGGAGCGTACCGGCACTGTCGGCCGTGTACATTCCGGGTGTGGAAAACTGGCAGGCGGACTACCTGAGCCGCCAGATGCTGGACCAGGGAGAAGGGTCCTTACACCCGGAGGTGTTCCAACTCCTCTGCCAAAGATGGGGCACACCAGACGTAGATCTTCTGGCTTCCCGACTCAATCGGAAGGTATTGAGATTTGTGGCCCGGTCAAGAGACCCATGGGCAGACGCAACGGACGCGTTGGTAGCATCGTGGGGTCAGTATCGGCTAATCTATGCCTTCCCTCCCTTAAGGCTTCTTCCTCTTCTGCTCCGCAGAGTGGAGGCAGAGGGAATTCCAATGATCCTAATCGCTCCAGATTGGCCTCAGCGTCCTTGGTACGCCGATCTAGTACGTCTGGTAGCAGACGTCCCCTGGCGCCTACCACTACGGAAGGACCTGCTATCGCAAGGTCCTATATTCCATCCTGCTTTACAGTCATTGGCTTTAACGGCATGGCTGTTGAGAACCAGGTACTGAGAGACCGGGGCCTGTCAGACTCAGTAATCTCTACTATGAGAAGTGCTCGAAAACCGTCCTCTAGGAAGGTCTATCACCGCACTTGGAGGGCCTACATCTCCATGTGTGAGGAAATGAAATGGCATCCGCGTACCTATTTGGTTTCCAGAATCCTGCTGTTTTTACAGCATGGGGTGGACCAAGGGCTTGCCCTAAGTACGATTTAAGGGACAGATATCTGCCCTGGCTGTCTTTTTTCAGCGACCCCTGGCGACTCACTCTCTCGTGAGTACATTTGTGCAGGGGGTCCGACATGTGGCCCCTCCGGTCCGTCCCCCGTTACCTCCGTGGGACTTGAACCTGGTCCTCTCGGTGCTTCAGAAGGCACCTGTTGACACTTTCTCAGAAAGTGGTCTTTTTGGTGGCTGTTACGTCAGTTAGACGAGTCTCTGAGCTGGCAGCCTTGTCCTGCAAGGCTCCCTATTTGATTTTCCACAAGGATAAGGTGGTGCTGCGGCCGCAGCCTTCCTTTCTTCCGAAGGTCGTTTCGGCTTTTCATCTCAACGAAGACATTGTACTTCCATCCTTGTGTCCTCAGCCGTCGAATCCTAAGGAGTCGGCGTTGCATTCCTTGGACGTTGTCCGAGCTTTGAGAGTATACCTATCTGCTACTTCCCTGTTCCGGAAGTCAGACTCACTGTTTGTTTCGGTGGCTGGTCCCAAGAAGGGCCAAGCAGTCTCATCGGCCACCATCTCTAGGTGGATCCGACAGATAGTAATCCAGGCTTACGCCTTAAAGGGTCAGGCGCCCCCCTTTCCTGTCACGGCGCATTCGACCAGGGCAATAGGTGCCTCTTGGGCTTTCCGACATCAAGCGTCTGTTTCCCAATTATGTAAAGCGGTGACTTGGTCGTCCGCACACACTTTCACAAAATTCTACAAAATTGATGTAGGTGCATCTTCGGATGCCTCTTTTGGCCGCAAGGTTTTGCAAGCGGCTGTTTAGAGTTGCAACTCCTCCGTTGGAGGAGTGCTGTTTTGTGTTTGGGGTGAAGTTTATTTTTATGCTGTTACCACCCCTCGTTTTTTCTCTGACACTGCTTTGGGACGTCCCACTTTGTCAATAGAGAAGCTGTGTCGGTCCATGGACGAAAGAGTAAATAGGATTTTTTACTCACCGTAAAATCCTTTTCTCTGAGTCCATGGACCGACACAGCACCCACCCCTCCTTTTAAGTTTGTACTGCTTTTTGACGAACTGATCTGCGAAGATGCAGACTGAGAGGGTATACCCAGAGGGTCCGCCCCCTGGGCGGTACTGTAGAAGGTGTGATGCAACACTTTTTACAAGTTTTTCTGCCTAGTCACTCCTAATTAACGGATAATACCCACTTTGTCAATAGAGAAGCTGTGTCGGTCCATGGACTCAGAGAAAAGGATTTTACGGTGAGTAAAAAATCCTATTTTTGGTGTGTTTTCTGCCCAAAAAAATGTTTTTGGTGCATTTTCTGCATATCTATACGTGTGAGATACACACTTTAAATACTGTTCTCCTATTCTGCTATTCAAAAAATAATAATTGGTGCGTTTTCTGCATATCTGTACCTGTGAGATACACCCTTTAGATACTGTTGCTCTATTCTGCTATTCAAAAAACACCCATTTAGGGCAAGATCCTAAATTTGAGAAATATGAGGAGAACGTCAAATAAGGGACATGGCCCCGGTCGTGGTGCTACTGGTGGAGCTCCTGTTGCAGGGAGAGGATGTGGTCGATCTGTGCCAGCTACATGCACAAGTGAAACACCTTCCTCGGGTGCGAGTAGGCGACAGAGCCTGCAGCGGTATTTGGTCGGGCCTAATGCGGGTCTATGAATGTTGAGGCCAGGACAAGTACAGGCGATAGTAGATTGGGTTGCTGACAGTGCCTCCAGTTTCTTCACATTGTCTCCCACCCAGTCTACTGCTGAAAGATCAGAGTTGGCACCTGCAGCCGATGTCCATCAGTCTTTCACCTCACCCCCTTGCAAATCAGCCAAGCAGTCTGAGCCCCAAGTCATGCAGCAGTCTCTTCTGCTTTTTGATGACTCTGTTAGCAGGGTTTCCCAAGGCCATCCACCTAGCCCTGCCCCAGAAGTGGAAGACATTGAGTGCACCGATGCCCAACCACTTATGTTTCAAGATGAGTACATGGGAGGACCATCGCAGCATGTCTCGGATGATGAAGAAACACAGGTGACAACTGCTGCTGCTTCTCAACCTGAGCACAACCTGCATGACCAGGCATCTAAGTGCAAAGCACGAGCTGCAGTGGAGTAGACACCTCAAAAACCAAGAAAGGTCTCTGGCTCCACCTGCTTCCCCTTCTGCTGCAGTGTCGGCCTCTTCATCCACCTCTGTAGTGACAGTGGCACCTGCCACCCCGCAAACAGAGGATCTGCCAGCAACACTACCACCTGGGTCACCAACCATCTCCACAATTTCCCAAGTGTTCAGCTCTCTATCTCCAAAACACTGGAGCGGAAGAGGAAGTACCCCCCTACCCACCCGCGATCCCTGACCCTGAATGCCAGCATTGCAAAATTCCTGGCCTTTGAAATGCTGTCATTCCGTCTGGTGGAGATGCAGAGTTTTAAAAGCCTGATGGCATTGGCTGTCCCACAGTACGTCGTGCCTAGCCGCCACTACTTTTCCAGGTGAGCCATCCCTTCCCTGCACAACTAAGTGGGGGACAAAATCAGGTGTGCACTGCGCAACGCCATCTGTAGCAAGGTCCACCTAACTACGGATACGTGGACCAGTAAGCATGGTCAGAGACATTATATCTCCCTAACAGCACACTGGGTAAATGCAGTGGCGGCTGGGCCTGAGGCAGATAGCAGTTTGACGCATGTCCTTCCACCACTGAGGATTGCAGAGCGCTTCAGTTTTCCTCCTGTTGCTAACTCCTCCTACTCCGCTTCCTCATCCTCTACCGCCTCCTCATCCGGTCAGCGTAACACCTTCACCACCAACTTCAGCACAGCCAGGGGTAAACGACAGCAGGCAGTTTTAAAACTTTCCTGTTTGGGGGAAAAACGCCACACCGCGCAGGAGTTGTGGAGGGACATGGAAAAACAGACCGATGAGTGGTTGGTGGCAGTGAGCCTCAAGCCCGGCCTGGTGGTGTGCGATAATGGGCGAAATCTCATAGCAGCTCTGGGCCTAGCCAGTTTGACGCACATCCCTTGCCTGGCGCATGTGCTGAATTTGGTGGTGCAGGGGTTCCTTAAACATTACCCCGATATGCCAGAGCTGCTGCAGAAAGTGTGGGCCGTCTGTGCGCACTTTCAGTGTTCTCACCCTGCTGCTGCTTGCCTGTCAGCGCTGCAGCGTAACTTCAGCCTTCCCGCTCACCGCCTCGTATGTGACGTGCCCACAAGGTGGAACTCCACCTTGCACATGCTGGCCAGACTGTGCGAGTAGCAGCAGGCGATAGTGGAGTTTCAGCTGCAGCACGAATGCGTGAGTCGCTCTGTGGAACAGCACCACTTCACCACCAATAACTGGGCCTCCATGCGAGACATGTGTGCCTTTGTTGCGCTGTTTTGAGTACTCCACCAACATGGCCAGTGCCAATGACGCCGTTCTCAGCGTTACTATCCCAGTTCTATGCCTCCTTGAAAAAACGATTCGGGCGATGATGGAAGAGGATGTGGCCACGCTGCTAGATCCCTGTTACAAGGACAACGTACCGTCCTTAGTTCCCTCACTGGAGCGTGATTTTAAGATGCGCGAGTACAAGCGCACGCTGGTAGACGCGCTGCTGGTGGCATTCCCACCTGACAGCGGGGGCACAGTGGAAGCACAAGGCAAAGGTAGAGGAGGAGGAAGAGGTCGCCAACGCAGCCGGGGCACTGCCAGCACCTCAGAAGGCAGGGTTAGCATGGCCGAAATGTGGAAAAGCTTTGTCAGCACGCCACAACAACCAGCACCACCAGCTGATATGGAACGTCTTAGCAGGAGGCAGCATTTCACCAACATGGTGGAGCAGTATGTGTGCACACACCTACACATACTGAATGACGGGTCTGCCCCCTTCAACTTCTGGGTCTCCAAATTGGGCACATGGCCTGAGCTTGCCCTTTACGCCTTGGAGGTGCTGGCCTGCCCTGCAGCCAGTGTATTATCTAAATGTGTACTTAGCACGGCAGGGGGCGTTATCACAGACAAGCGCAGCCGCCTGTCCAGAGCCAATGTGGACAAGCTCACGTTCATTAAAATGAACCAGGCATGGATCCCACAGGACTTGTCCGTACCTTGTGCAGAATAGACATGTATACCGGCCTTACCCAGCCATTGTTGTATTTTTGATCTTTCTCACTCTTTTGGGGTGTACCCTAATTTTAAAAAAATAAAACATTTTAAAACAAAAACCAGTGTTGGCTACCTCGTCTTCCTCCACTGCCGCTTCAACCTACACCGCCACCTCAACCTCCTACTCCATTTGGACCTCGTCCTCCTAGGTCAAGATTATTATTTATTTTTTATGTATTTTATGTTATTTAAAGTTATTTCCCTATCCACATTTGTTTGCAGAGCACTTGCCATGCTCTTAACAACATTTTGCTGCCATTTGCAGCCCCCCTTCCCATTACTTTTTTAGAGCCATTTTAGTCCTCAAAAGTTCGGGTCCCCATTGACTTCAATGGGGTTCAGGTTCGGAGTCAAGTTCGGGTCCCGAACTCAAACGTTTTTGCGAAGTTCGGCCAAACCCATCGAACCCGAACATCCAGGTGTCCGCTCAACCCTAGTGACAACATCTTGAGAAAGAATTAGAAAAATAATGCAGCACAGACAATTAAATCAAAGTGAACAACCTAAAAAAGACAAACATCACCAACATCAATAAAATTTCATGTGAAAATATCCCCCACTAAAAAATTTTTAAAACAAAGTTAAATAAAACTTGCTGGCAAAACACATCTGTTTTGCAAATACATAACAAATAAAATACAAATAAATCGAAAATACATGTTACAAACTCGATGAGGACACCCATATGTACTCTCGTGCTGGCCACACACACACAATCTTGCCTCTTTTCAGGGCAAGGTAGAGAATGCTATCTGCAAGCTTTATATAACCTAGGTTTGTGTGAGAATGAGGCAATTGAAAACACATGCACAGTCCATGAAACACACAAAATGCAAGTTCACCCAATGTAGAGACTGAACTTCAAAGTGGGTACACCTGTTAAGGATGTCCTTCAATTACTAACCCAAAAAACACTCTCTGAGCATGCCCAGAAACATCCAGGTGCTGTTCACACACAAAAAGCACCAAAAAAAAACTAAGTCCCTGAGCATGCTCAGACCAACAGAAATGCAGCTAGCAGAAAATAAGCCACATCCCTGTCCAACATTAAGCACATCATCCAGCATGCTACTAAATTGAAGATGGGACAAATACCCACCGGTCCGGGGGGCAAACAAAGAGCCTAACATGGGCAAAAGTTATACAACAAATACCATTGCAGTCTATGGGAACTGACTTGTTAATTTTGCTAGTCCCCACTTGGCTGGCTTATCTTCTAGTTATTGGCCTTAAAATGGGTATGGGGGCCCAGGTCCCACCCTAAGGGACGTATATCAATGTCACCAATTTGAACAACCCCAAAAACAAAACAAGGAGAAGTGCGTTTAAATATGCCAAATTGCTTAAAGTGGAGGTCCACCCTGAAAAAATCTTTACACTAAAAATTCTAAAAAAAAAAAAAAAAAATTATAGAAAAAAAAAAATTATACTCACTCTAAATGCCTGTTGCTATGCGGAAGTCCCCTAATCTGCCTCTAATGTTCCTCTTCTCCGTCCGTGGTGGGTCTCCTTCCGCTTCCTCCTCTTGTGAATGGGCCGCGCTGCCTTCTGGGAACTGTGTGTATCCCAGGAGGCAAGCCACCCATTTACAAAGCGCCGTGCGAGTGGCGCATGCGCAGTAGGATGCCTGTTTCCCCTACTCAGAATGGAGGAGGCGGGACCTGCCAGCAGCGATCGATCGCCGCGGCAGGACAGACATCGCTGGCGAGTAGGACAGGTAAGTGTCCTTATTAAAAGTCAGCAGCTACACTGTTAGTATTTTTTTTCCTGCACCTCCGCTTTAAGGGCCATATCACACCACATGCAATCCATTGCGTTTTTTATGCATCAAAAATGCATGGAAAGTTGCTTATATGGTTCTAAATGGCATCAAAAACGCACTGGAACGCATCAAAAACGCACATGCAGAAAAGCACCTGGAACGCATCCAGACTGCGTTTCTATGGTGTGAACTGGCCATAGAAACGCAATCCGGATGTGTTCCAGGTGCTTTTTTGCATGCGCGTTTTTGATGCGTTCCTGTGCGTTTTTGGTACGTTTTTGATGCAGTGCAGTGCTTTTCTTTTACCCCTCTTTTTTATTAACCATAGATAAGGACACGTGTGTTCCAGTGCATTTTTGGTGCATTTAGGTGCGTTCCGGTGTGTTCCAGTGCATTTTTGATGCGTTTTACAGCGTTCCAGTACAGTCCAGTGCAGGTAAAATGCAGCATGTTCTACTTTTTTTTTCTGAAACTGAAACGCACTGGAACTGCAAGGACTGGGTGTGAACTATGCCATTGAAAACCATATAACCTACTTTCCATGCATTTTTGATGCAGAAAAAAAATGCACTGGACTGCATGTGGTGTGAACTGGCCCTTATTACAGTCAGAGAGCAAAATTACATTTCTAAAGGAAAAAAAAGTAATTTAAAACTACTCGTGGCTGTAATGAATTGCTGATTCCCGTCAATACAGATAAAAGTCACTGAAAGTCTTTGAAAAAAAAATGCGTGCGGGTCCCCCAAAATTCCATTACCAGGCCCTTCAGGTCTGGTATGGATATTAAGGGGAACTCCGCGCCAAATAAAAAAAAATGGCGTGCGGGTCCCCCTCAAAATCCGTACCAGGCCCTTCAGGTCTGGTATGGATTTTAAGGGGAACCCCGCGCCAAATGTAAAAAAAAATGGCGTGGGGGTTCCCCTAAAAATCCATAGGGAAAGCCATAGGGAAGTGCCCGTGAAGTCCATGTGCGTCAGAGGAGGGCGGGGTCACCGGGTGGCCCCGCCATCAGTTGGAGAAGAACTGTCAGAAGAACAGAAGCGTCACGCAGAGGGAACCTCCCATGGAAGTGGATCGTCCAGAGAATGAAGCGCGGAAGAAGAAGCCGGAGCAAGATGTGGACGAGAACACCGAAGGAAGAAGCAGAGGAAGAACAAGATGGAGGAAGAAACCTGAATGGAGAAAAGAAGACGATGGAAGAAGAAGCGGGGAAAGGAGAAAACATTAATAAAGGAATTGTCAAAAACCGGCTATTGTCTTTTTTAACATTTTTCACACTTTCTTTGTGAAATGGTAGGGGTACATTTGTACCCCATTCCCATTTCACATAGGGGGGCCGGGATCTGGGGTCCCCTTTGTTAAAGGGGTCTTCATATTCCAATAAGCCCCCCGCCCGCAGACCCCCACAACCACCGGGCAAGGGTTGTGGGGATGAGGCCCTTGTCCCCATCAACATGGGGACATGGTGCTTTGGGGTCCAGACCCCAAAGCATCCTTCCCATGTTGAGGGCATGTGGCCTGGTATGGTTCAGGAGGGGGGGCGCTCTCTCGTCCCCCCCTCTTTTCCTGCGGCCTGCCAGGTTGCGTGCTTGGATAAAGGGTCTGTTGTGGATTATTAGGGGAACCCCCACGCCATTTTTTTTTTAGTTTGGTGCGGGGTTCCCCTTAAAATCCATACCAGACCTGAAGGGCCTGGTAATGGAATTTTGGGGGACCCCCACGCATTTATTTAATTTTTTTCAAAGACTGTCAATTACTTTTATCTGTATTGACGGGAACCGCCAATTCATTAAAGCCGCAAGTAGTTTTAAATTACTTTTTTTTTTTCCCCTTTAGAAATGTCATTTTGTGCATAGACTGTTAAAAAAAAGAGGCAAGTATAGAGGTGCGCCTGTTCAACTTATGCAAATGCATTTACGTGACTTGACATTTACTAAGATTTTGCCGGCGCAGTGAACCAACACATTTGAACAAATGCCGAGTGCGCATGCGCAGTGCACAAATAGACCTCTCGCAGTTCTAAACGTACTTGCAGGCGCAGCAGGCTGGTTCAGAAAAAGTTACTTTCTCCTTGTCAAAGTATTTTATTGATTGAATAAGCAAGTAAATTACAATACAGTTGTAATAAATATTACAATGAGCCATACGTGTTTAACAGATATGGTAAAACTCTAAGGTCCAACAGTAAACTACCGATAGGTAGGTTATTTAACTACTATAGAAAAAGAAAAAGTACATTAGTTAATAAAACGTGAGATAACTAACTGCGGTGGAAATTATGCTACCGTAAGAGGTAATATCTTGGACCAGAATTATTAAAACCGTTAAGTAGAATATTACTTTATTACTCTTCAGAAAATAAGGAAAAAAATAAGATAATACCAAAAAGAAATTTTAAAAGAAAGAGGGGGGAAGAGAGAAACAAAAAAAAAAAGGGGTTCACTGGATTGGCACGAGTAACATGGCTTTTTGTCTGAGGACGTAAAAAGAGCATTATGATCTTCACAGTAAAGAGTAGGATAACAGCTAGGTACTAATGCCGCGTACACACAATCGTTTTTCATGACGTTAAAAATGCCATTTTTAAAAATGGGCATTAAAACCGATCGTGTGTAGGCTCCAGAGCATTTTTAACGACGTGAAAAATGGCCATTAAAAATTTCGAACATGCTCTATTTTTTCACGTCGTTTTTCATGTCGTTTTTTTTTAACGTCGTGAAAAACGGTAGTGTGTATGCTTTTACGAGGGGAAAAAAAACGCGCATGCTCAGAATCAAGTATGAGACGGGAGCGCTCGTTCTGGTAAAACTAGCATTCGTAATGGAGATAGCACATTCGTCACGCTGTGACGGACTGAAAAGCACAAGGCTGAAAAGCGCGAATCGTCGCTCAACAAACTTTACTAACATGAAGGGTGGCGCCATTCGAACGGATCTTCCCCTCTATAGTGCCGTCGTACGTGTTGTACGTCACTGAGCTTTGCTCAAGCGTTTTTTTTCATGATCGTGTGTACGCAAGACAGGGTTGAGAGGAAACAAGAAAAAAAACGACGAGAAAAACGTTGGTTTTAAAAATGACATTAAAAACGTACGTGTCTACGCGGCATAAGAGTTTGGGTTTGGGTTAGTAAGTCAGTTTTATCAAGGTAGGTTTGTCAGCTACCATGGCATGAGAATTCTGTTATCGCAGGATGGTGATAAGTGGTAGTTAATCCAAGGATTCCATATTTTTTCAAAAACAGGAATTTGGTCCCTTTCTATTGCTAGCATTTTGGCATGAGACATAAAAACATTTAGTCTACTTTCAGTCTTGGGTATCTCTAGGTCAGGGGTCCTCCATGCCTTAGTAATTGTTTGCTTAGCCGCTGTGGTAAGTTGGATAAGGAGTTTAAATTGTCTCTATGTGATATAGAGAAAAGGTTACTTTCTCATTCTAATTTGGGCATATTTGTTACTCGGGCAGTTGTCACTATACTTCCTCACATCACCCCACATCACACCATTATATTGGCACTTCCAGCTTCTTTTAATTTTGATTTGAAGATGCCGTGCACCAGGTCCATAGTGGTGCACTGAGCGCCTCCTCCCGTGCGCCAAGAACACTTTAGTAAATGGGGAATAGCGCTGTGTTACCGGCGCAAACGTTTTGTAAGTACCAAAACTGCCGTTGCGCACGCCTATGCAACGATACTCAAGGCGCAAACAGTTCGTAAATCAGCCCCAATGTTTAACACAATTGATTTTTCTAAATACATTCCAGGTACAGTGCCTTGAAAAAGTATTCATACCCCTTGAAATTTTCCAAATTTTTTCATGTTAAAACCAAAAACGTAAATGTCTTTTATTGGGATTTTATGTGATAGAACAACACAAAGTGGCACATACTTGTGAAGTGGAAGGAAAATGAGAGAGCAAGAGGGGCTGAATACAAATGCACGCCACACTTTTCACATATTTTCTTTGTAAAAAAAAATTAAAAACCAGTTATCATTTTCCTTCCACTTCACAATTATGTGCCACTTTGTGTTGGTCTATTACATAAAATCCCAATGAAATCCATTTACATTTTTGGTTGTAACATGACAAAATGTGGAAAATTTCAAGGGGTATGAATACTTTTTCAAGGCACTGTACATCCAAACAAAGGTATGCAAAGTCTTATGCCGCGTACACACGATCGGAAATTCCGACAACAAAACCGTGGATTTTTTTCCGACGGAATGTTGGCTCAAACTTGTGTTGCACACACACGGTCACACAAATCTTGTCGGAAATTTCAAATGTCAAGAACGCGGTGACATACAAGACGTACGTCGAGCCGAGATCAATGAAGTTCAATAGGCAGTTCAGCTCTTCTGCTTGATTCTGAGCATGCATGGTTTTTTGTGCGTCGGAATTGCATACAGATGATCAAAATTTCCGACAAGAACTTTTCTTGTCGGAAAATTTGAGAACCAGCTTTCAAATTTTTGTTGTTGAAATTCTGACAGCAAATGTCCGATGGAGCCTACACACGGTCGGAATTTCTGACAAAAAACTCACAGCGAACATTTATTGTCAGAATTTCCGATCGTGTATACGTGGCATCACAGTTTTTCTTTAGAGAGCAGTGAGTAGAAAAGGCTGTCCTCTGCCAGCATGGTGTAGATAGTGACCATTGCTCTCTGAGTAGAAGAAGTTATCTCTGTGCAGAGGTACAAAAGTATATCCTTCCTGCTGATTGGGGAGCTCTGGCTCTGACTCAGCAGGGGGCATGTATAACCTCTGCAGAGCGACCACTGCTTCCACACAAAGAGCAAGGTTCTTCTCTACAGCATGTATGCTGGGGACATGTTTTTCCACTTTGGATTTGGCTTTTTTCTAAAGAAAACTGACTGTAAACCTGTATCCCCATAGTTGTATTGAAATTAGACACATGTCCATCCAGCTCAACCGATAGCCTTTGTACTGACACCTGGCATGTATATAATGAATTTAGGCTGAAAGTTCAGCTGAGCTTTAAAAAAAAGAGCGAACTACAAGTCTACAATCACATACCCAAGGATAAACTCTGCTAAGGGAGCACACCACACACACAACAGTATAGCATAGATAATAATAAAGGGATCTGGACTGCAACACATTATTTTATTAGGCATATCAGAGAAAAACTTGACCTAGTTTTCTTAATTTAAATAATGCTTTTTTTTTAGTTTTATAACTTGTAAACTAAAGTTTTATCTTTGTGTTGTTTGCCTGCTGTGAATTGACGGTAATGGAAATGATATGATGATGGCAGGGATTTCCAGGATACCTTTGACTGCCTCCCAAAGTGGCACATTTCTTGTTTTCTTTTTATTATCCATGTGTGTGCAATTGAGTATGAGTCTCCATGGTTACAAGCCACCTAATACCCCCTGAAGAATTTGGATGCTTCCCGATTTTAATCTTGGCGTGTACTTGATTAGGTCTTGTTCAATTCAAGGTTAGCTAATGCATTTGTATAGCCAATGTTTGGCTGGGAAAAGTATGTTCTGAAGCTAAGGATTACACCACCTTATACATACTAACTGTCCTTTGCATAGCTTTTTTTGAATATGCTCATTTATTTTCCTTTAAACATTTTACAATTGTAGTAGTAAAATAGTATATCTTTATACAGATCTGTTTACTCCTTTCAATGAATTACAATAACTGAAGAACTGTGTGATTTAACATTAATCTGTTGTAAGCAAAATACATAAAAAGCTTACAGAAATATTCTTAGAAAATTAGATACAAAAAGTATCTGAAAGGGTTATTATTAAGGTAATATCAACAACTGATAGTGGGAGAATTCTGCATATAAAATGTGTCTGATGATATGTAACCGAAAAGTGTGCATTTAATAAAATTGAAGTCATTTAGTATCATTTTATGTGCAATAATGCATCACATATTGTTTTCTAACTGCAAGTAAATCATTGTAAGCTATCAAGCATGTATTACAACATGACATTAGGTGCAACAGCTTATTTAAATGCACATTACAGAGTAATTTTGTGTGCTGCTGTACACATCACTTTATCCATTTCACTCAAATCAAGTAGGACATTAGTGCTACTTGCATGGAGGTTTAGATTTTAAATTAATTTACTTCTAGTTTATAAGAAAGCTTTGTGTCATATTCAGCTGGTGGTGAATATTAATATGACAAAACTTTGGAGAAACTATTTACATAATTTTTTTTTTCAGAAAAACTATATACATAACAATACTTTAAATCTTAAAGGGACCAATTGATGCATCATTATTACTAGTGACTTAAGACAGTTAGTGACAGTTATCTGTCAGAAGTAAATAAGAAATTGTTTAAATTTATTTTTTCAAGAACTGATGCAAATTTGTAACTTGTTCTCAGTACATCAGTGCTTCATTATATCAGCGGTGTGAACGGAAGATTCCAATTGTGAAGGCCTCACTCCAAGACTTTACAAACTCAGTTATCTGTAATGTTTTTGGCATTGGTGCATTGGTGATTTCCTTATTACCCTGCAGAGTATCTTGTGATTCATGGTACTCCATACAGTGCACAGACCTTAATGAGTGCTAAAGTTGTCAGCAGAGTGATAACACCATAGTTATTTCTCAACAGGACCCCTTCATCAAGACAACAGTGACTTGTGGATTCCAACAGTGTCATCTTTTTTTGTCTCCTTAAACATGCATTGGTTGATTACCAAAGTAAAGTGTTAGCAGTAGAGTAATGTAGTAGAGTAATGTAGAGCAGTAGAGTAATGTATTGTACTAGCCATGGGTAGTAGTTGGGAATTAAACGTTTAGCCAATAGTTTAAGCTTGCATCTCAAAATATATTCAGTTTGCTACACGAAATCTATCACTTAGATTTTAACTTCTATAAGGTAAAGTGTGACAAGTATGTATAGTGGACTTTACTATTAACCATTTCAATACCAGGTGCCTTCAACCCCTTCCTGCCCAGGCCAATTTTCAGCTTTCAGCGCTGTAAACTATGAATGACAATTTCACGATCAGCAACACTATTCCAAAATGTTTATTTTATTTTAAAAAATCACAAATAGTGCTTTCTTTTGGTAAAATTGAATTACCAATGTGTTTTTTATTTTTGCTAAATAAAAATTTTCTTTGTTTCTGTTATAAAATGTAGCAAATTAATAATCTTTCTTCATGTAGGTCAAAATGTATACTGCTTCATTTTTTTGGTGAAAATAACTCAAATCAATTATTATTATTTAGTCTGTAGGAAAGTTATAGACTCCACAAACTATGGTGTATATTTATCTGAAAATCGATCAATCCTGATGTACTGGGGGCTTATCCTATTTCTTGAGGCCCGAAAATGCCAGGACAGTACAAATACCCCCCACATTACCAGTTTTTGGAAAGTAGACAATCCAAGGTATTTAGTAAGAGGCATGGCAAGGTTTTGAAGTTGTATTTTTTTGTCGCAATTTTTTGGAAAATGAAGAAATAAAAAAAAAAAAAATGTTTTCACTTTTTTTACACCAGTGAAGTACAGTGTCATTATATTAATGTTGTGGTGGTAATTGGGGACACTGACCAGTGATAGTATGTCAAAAATAAAAAATAAAATGTTATATTTTTTTACAAATTATTAATTTTATTTTTAAGATAATTTTTTTTACATACTGTGACCACAGCAATACTGTGTTACCATAATAACACTGTACTACTCTGGAGAGGTAATCAGGATTTCTTTAAACACACTATGATTGTTTATAACCGTGATAATCGCGGTTATAAGCAACAATTTTTTTTTTAATATAATCCATTCATTCAGCTTATACTATTGTGATTAGCTGTGGTCGGCCACAGCTAATCACATGGTACATATGGGCTGTGATTAGCCCTATCTGAGCCATGTGATGACTATGATGAATCACAGAGATCAACACAATAGTACATGGATGGTATGAATGGAAGCCATCCATTGTGCACAATTATCATGTGATCTACTGTGATTGGGCACAGGGATCACATGGTACTGGAAGCAGCCTGGTACACTGATCTGTCATCCCGCTTTCCGCATCTGTCTGATCCCGCTTCAGCATGGCCTGTGAGGAATGTGCGAGACCCGATCCTGGGGGGATGCCATATGATGTCCACCCAGGATAACAGAGCTCCTGCCTGGCCTATAGACAAGTTACTATAGGGTGGGAAGCAGTTAAGCATTGTTTACTAGAGCCTAGAGATGAGAAAATTCTTAAAAATTAGGTCATTGTTGATTCGGCTGAACTTTTTTTTAAAAAGCCACAAGAACTTTAGAACTGAAAACCTCAATGAAGTCAATGGGAATGTCAACCAGGCTCCAAAAAGTATCTATCACAGAGCAACAAATGATATAAAATTTTGAAGAAAGATTTGGAAAGTTCCTGGCAGCCGAAAACTCTTACGCAGTCTGGAAAATTCAGAGGCAATATTTTTTTGTTTAATATGTATTTATTGAGAAAATTATATAGATATAACATTCAAATGAGATACATTGAAAATAGTTCAGAGGGTTAACATGTGGAGAGATTCACTCGGGTTTAAAGTAAAAACATTCTGAGTAACCCATATTTACTGAAATAAACAACAACATTAGAACTAAAATTTAGAAGAAGGGGGGAAAGAAAAGAAGAGAAAAAGACAAGAGAATGGTAGGAAGGGGGTGGGGGGGGTGGAGAAAAGGAAGGAAGTTGGCACACATGGCAGCACAAACAAATCTGTGGCTAGTACAATTAGTGCGGCTAAACCTTATAGGGAGGCTAGGCCCAGTAACCATAATAAAAATGATAAAAACGAGACTACAAAGGTAAAAAAGCAATAATTACTCAAGGGGACAAAGAAATTATGTCTTTATAACATTGGGTAGAAAGGAAAGAGGACCACGGGCCCAGGTTAATGTGTATTGTTTAGTAGTATCTCTTGCAATGTGAGTGAGTTCTTCAATGAGACTTACTTCAGAGTCTTTTTGTAGCCAGGACTTAGCAGTTGGAGTTGTAGGTTGACCCTAAGAAATTGGGATTATAGCCTTGGCTGTATTAAGGAGGTGTGGAATGAGTGAGCGTTTATATCTACCTATGGACATTGAGGTAGCGTGAAAGAGGACTATCCAAGGGTCCAAGGGTAACTTGACATCGGCAATCTGATGAATTAGGTCTATTACATCAGACCAGTAAGTGCGAATGAGTGGGCAGAACCACCAGATTTGGGCATGGGTGGCCTCCTGTCCACAGTTCCTCCAGCATAACGGGGAGTTAGTAGAAAACATGCGATTTAATTTAACAGGTGTATGATGCCATCTAGTGAGGAGTTTGAAGTTATATTCAGCCATAGAAGAAGCCAGAGAGGAAAGATGCGTCAGTTGGAGAACTTTGTCTTTTTCCCTGTCTGTAATAGTAGCACCCAAGTCACGTTCCCAACTGGACAAATATTTCGGATAAGTAGGGCTTTGTATTTCAATAAGCGCTTTATAAAATAGGGAAATACAGTGGAGCGGGGGATCCTTATGAAGGAACACATGTTCAATGCCGTTGAGATCTTGGATTCCCCGTAATGGTTGGGGGAGTGTGTGAAGGAAGCAGTACAGTTGGTTATATCTC
The DNA here is from genome assembly GCA_029206835.1 of Rana muscosa. Taxonomy (NCBI): domain Eukaryota; kingdom Metazoa; phylum Chordata; class Amphibia; order Anura; family Ranidae; genus Rana; species Rana muscosa. The sequence goes on along the minus strand of CM055118.1, from coordinate 726,619,499 downwards.
CATTTGTCCATAAACGTGGTTGGTCTGCGACCAGAGATTTCCGACAAAGGTTTAAGTACGTTGGAACTCAGGACATGGTGCAAGAGAAGGGGGCCTCCGGGTGACCAGGATTGGAAGCCTGGATCTAAGGATCCCGGCATGAAGTAGGTATGGTGTAGGAGAGGGGTTAATGGAGAATCATAAGACCATGTGAGTTTCTTATGGAGTCCATCCCATATGTCCAGAGAGGATACGGCGAGGTTTCTAAAAGAGCGTGGTATCCAAGGAGTAGAGGAAAGGTCCGAATCACATAAAGAGTATTCCAGTTGTACCCATAGTTTAGAGACAAAGGCATATTTCCAATCTGCTATGCGTGATAAAATTACGGCATGATAATATGCTTTGAAATTGGGTAGAGATAATCCTCCAGAGCGTTTGGCCCGAATAAGGACCTCCCTAGAAACTCTGGGGTGACCATCCCTCCAAACAAAGTGGGTGATCATGGTCTGCAATAGAGTAAAGAAGCCTATAGGAACCTTTAAGGGAATCATTTGTAAAATAAAGAGAATTCGGGGGAGTATGTTCATCTTGATTATATTCACCTTACCTAGCCATGAATGTGAGAGGGAAGACCATTTTCTGAGGTCAGCTCTGATGGTGTTCAGAAGAGGGATATAATGATGCCTAAAGAGGGAGTGGAGATGGGGAGTAAGGTATATGCCTAGGTATTTCATGTGTGATGATTCCCAGCGAAAGGGGAACAGGGGTTTCAGCTGATCAACTACTGATTGGGGTACCAAAATATTTAAAATGTCTGATTTAGACAGATTAATTTTAAAATTGGATAGTGTTTGGAAGGTAGAGGATTCTGACATTAAGTTTGGTAATGAGATGCGTGATTGTTAAATAAAAAACAGAACGTCGTCAGCGTAGGCTGCGTACTTATGGAGCCTACAACCAACTTGAATGCCATGGATATTTCTATTATGTCTAATCGTGGCCAAGAAGGTTTCAAGAGAGATAGCAAAGAGAAGAGGGGATAAAGGACATCCTTGTCTGGTTCCGTTGTACAGTGTAAATGGGTCGCTTAAGGAGCCGTTTATACGTATTTGTGCGGTGGGATTTGAGTAAAGGGAAGAAATACGGTGAAACATTTTGGGGCCCAGGCCAAAATAGCGAAGGGTGGTTCTGAGGTAATCCCAGTCCACCCTGTCAAACGCCTTTTCGGCATCCGTGGAGAGAAGAAGGGTTGACTGGGAGCACTTGCGTACATAGTGGATCAGGGACAAATTGCGGAGCGAATTATCTCTGGCCTCTCTATTAGGGATAAATCCAGTTTGATCAGCTGAAACCCACTGAGGCAAAAGGGGAAGCAGTCTGTTAGCCATGACCTTGGCATAGAGTTTAGTATCAATGTTTAAAAGAGAGATAGGTCTATAACTACTACAAAGGGTAGGGTCCTTGTCAGGTTTGGGAATAACTGTAATGTGGGCAGATAAGGATTCCGGACGGAGGCCAGATTTGTGTGAAATGGAGTTTGCATAAGCTGTGAGATGAGGAAGTAAAATATCTCTAAAGGTTTTGTAGTATAGAATGGTGAAACCATCCGGGCCAGGGGCCTTACCGGAGGGGGGGGATTTTAGAGTGTATTGAAATTCCTCTATGGAAAAATCAGCTTCCAGTTCATTAAGGGCCGACTTCGACAATTTTGGGAGGTTGGCTTCTCTGAGATAGGTGAGTATACGTTTACGTTTTTCTAAAAATGGTAGAGAAGCCAAGCCACCTTCCACATTATACAAGTCTGGGTAAAATTCCCTGAAAGCTTTCGAAATTTGAGGAGTACTGTGGACTAAATCCCCAGATGGGAGTTTTATTTTGGGTATGAAGGATAAGGTTTTTTGGCTGTAAGGGATCTAGCCAACTGTTTACCCGGTTTGTTACCCCATTCATAAACTTTCTGAGAAATGTAATGAAATTTCCGTATGGTATTTCCGTATGGTTTCAAGAGTGAGGAGAGTTTTGAGCTCCTCTCTCTTAAGGGTGAGGGCTTCAAGGTGTGAGATATGTAGGGCAAGTTTATGTATTTTCTCTAGTTCAGCAATTTGTTGTAGCACCTGTTTAAGCTGTTGACCGTGCTCTCTCTTCCTCCTCGCTCCCAACTCAATAAGAGAACCCCTCATTGATGCCTTATGAGCTTCCCATAAAACAGAGGGAGAAGTGTCCAAACTGCGTTTTCTTTAAAGTATTGGGATAAGGTAGTAGATAACATGGAAACCTCTGTTGAATTAGAAATGAGTGAGTCATTGAGCTTCCAATTATTGGGGCGAGGAGGCAGAGCGGGCACATCCAAGCATATGAAAACAGGTGCATGATCGGAGAGAGTGGCAACTCCAATTTGGGCTGAGCAGAGAAGAGGAAGGTGAAAGTGATCAAGAAAGATGTTGTCTATTCTGGAGTAAGAGTTGTGCGTTTTGGAAAAGTGGGAATAGTCTTTTTCTTTAGGGTGTAGAAGACGCCAAGCGTCCATAAGTTGAAGATCTAGGAGCTTCTTTTTGACTTGAGATAATCTTTTGAATGGGATACCAGAACGGGCTTGGGAGGTGTCCAAAATGGGGTCTAGAGGCATATTTATATCTCCTGCTAGGACTATCAAGCCCTCAGCAAAATGTGATAGTTTTGTAAGCATTTGAGTAAAAAAGGCAGGTTGATTGTGATTGGGGCAATAAACGTTCGCTAGAGTGCACCTTGTGTTGCCTATAAACCCCTTGACAAAAAGGAAGCGACCATGATCATCCGCTAACATTTCAATAAAACGAAATGATGCACTCTTACTGAATCCAATGGCTACTCCTTTGGCCTTGTTAGTGTCTGACAAACTATAATACCATTGGGGGAAATATTGTGAGTATAACTTAACGGGCGTTGTATGAGTCAAATATTTTTCCTGGAGGAATGCAATAGAACAAGCAGAGCTTTTCAGTTCTCTCAACACTTTGTGTCTCTTCGCGGCCACACAAAGGCCTCTAACGTTATAAGAGAGGATCTTTAGAGTAGCCATATCATCAGCAAAAAGTGGACCATTAAATTATACAGCCATGCGTGCCAGCAAAACGGAAAGGGGAGGGAAAAAGGGACAAAAAGAGGGGGAAGAAGAAGAGCCTGGAAATAAGAAGAGGAGGAAGAAAAACACATATGATCTATAGTATAACAATCAGTAGCGCAATTGGGATTGAGATAAGATTCACACAGAAATCTGCGGTGGTCCCAGTGGGGATGAGGGGAGCAAGCAACCAAAAAGGGTTTCAGATAAATGTTAAGGAGAATAAACAGGCTGCCAACTCCCATCAACCCCAGGAGGAGAGGGGCAGAGAATAAACTTCGTGGAGGCATTAACAAGGAGCAATGAGCCCTGTCAGCAAACGGCCTGCAAATAAGTGATTACTATTTGTAGAAACAAGCAATGATCAAAACAAAAATACAAATAAGTATAACAGTTCCTCAAAAATAAACCTGAGAATGATTAGTAAAGTTAGTTAAACCTTTGGTATAAAGCAAAAACCTTTTGAAGCGTAGGCTACAGTCAAACAAAGTAGCAAGGAAGATGAGTATAAGCAATGAGACATCTCACCCATTTTTCTGAGACGAGCCAGGGGGGGAGACACGCCTTTGCTTAGCCGGGGTTTTCCGCCATTGGGGAGAACGGGGAGCAGAAAAGGCGGGTATAGGATTCTGCCAACCAGGTAGCTGCGTGTGTGGCAAATTCAGATCCTGAAGAAAGGTGGGGAGATCCTCATGGAACCACAAAGTGGAGGAACGGCCATTTTTAGTAGCAATTAAGCATGCAGGGAAACCCCACCTGTAAGTGGTTCCATCACCCCTCAGATGCTCCAGTAGAGGTTTTAAAGCTCTGCGGCGATCAAGGGTCTCCTTAGATAAGTCTGGAAAGATGTTAAGGGTAGCTCCATCAAAGTAAATTTTAGGAGTATTTCGCAGTTTGATCATGATGGCGTTTTTGTCTTCAAAATAGTGCAGTCGACAGATCACAACTCTGGGTTGGTCAGAAGTGAAGTTGCGAGGCCTCAGGGCTCGGTGGACTCTGTCAAAACGCAGAGGTTCAGTAACAGGGTTACCTAAAATTGTATTAAGGATGCCCCAGATCGAGGGTTCCAGATCGTTATCTCTGGTCGCTTCCGGCAGCCCTCTAATATGCAAGTTGTTTCTGCGATTGCGATTCTCGAGGCCCAGTGAGCGTATGCTAATTGAGTGACAGTCTCTTGTAATTCTTTAATAGCCACCTCTTGTGAGACTTGGCGCTGTTCTGTTTCCTCAATTCTGACGGGTAAATGTGCCATGTCTGCCCTAACCGCGGAGATCTCCTTTTTGATAGATTTTTCCATACTGTGGAACATACCATTTCCTTCTTGAGCTCACTCACCAGAGAAGACATGTCCGAGCCTGTGGGAGAGTCAGGGTCCTCCATCAGCTCCGAACCGCAGGATGAGGCCGGGGAGCTTTCACGGGCGGAGGTAACGTGTGAGGCTGGAGAGATAAGAGATCTCAAAGCTCTGGTCTTGTTGATCCGAGAGCTGGGGCTTTCACGTTCCGCCGCTAGGAATCTTTTGATGGATCCCACTGCAATTTGATGTAAGGTTGAAGATTTTGCAGATCGTTTACTTATTGATGAACGGGAACTGGAACTTTTAGATGGCATTGCTAGTTGTTTTTGGGCCGAAAGCTAGACAGGGCTCATTTCAAGCGCTTCCCAGTGGCACCATGCGCAGATCAACTGCCCCGCGGGGGGGGGGGGGCCGTGTATGAAGCAACAGTTCAACAGGGAGAGCAAGTATGTAGGATGACAAGTTCAGGTGACTGGAGAATGGGTGAATCAGACAGTGGAAAGGTACAACAGCCATATGCAATCTACAGGGTAGCCTATGGCCGTTAATCTCCAGCAGGATACAAAAACAGTCAGCAGGCCAGAGAGATAGGGGAATACTGTAACAGCTTATGTGTAGAAGGAAATGATCAGAATGGACCTCTTATGCCTTAATAGGAAGAAGCTGGGCAGCAGTGGAGATGCTATGCAGTCATGAATGCGGCAGTGGGTGTATTGAGAGCACCAAGATGGCCGCCGTCTTCCAGGAGTAGGCCGAAGCCGCGGTCTTTCCTAGATCCAGCCGCCGGAAGTGTGCAGAACCGGCCGCTTTGGAACCGCTCCCAGGCCCCCCGCGGCCACAGGGATCGGCCAAATCCTCCGCAGGTGGATGCTTATGGGCGGCTGGGCTATCCGCCGCTCTCCCCGCTGAACGCTGCACTCTAGGCCGGAGGACGTGGAAGACCCTGAAGGCCGCAAGATGGTGACCGCTAACCGGAGCTGGCCGCGGGCCGGGTAAAAGGATGAGGAGGCACCCCGCCGGCCTGACACCTCCACCCAAGCCGGGATTATAACAGGGGAAGTCCGTGGGCTTACAGGGGAGCGTAGGAGGCTCCGTAGGCCTCAAGATGGAGTCGGGCCTGGGCCATGTGGAGTGGACCCGGCGAGTCCCAACCGGCCGGTCAGGCCTCACAATTCAATCCGGGATAGAGGTAGGGGATCCCCAAGGATAAGAAGGGTAGATTTGGAGGCTCACCCGTGGAGTTAGCAGCGAGGATGGCTGTGGATTTAAGATGGATTTGTGGAGCTCTGTGCCTGCACGTCCTCCTCGGTCAGCTTCCGGACACGCCCCCAATTTAGAGGCAATATTAGCAGATTCTAACAGTCGTGGAAGTCTTGATGTGTTAAGCAAAAAAATCCTTAAAAAAATAAATACAAATATTTGGGCCTGGGGGGAAGTAGGGGAGGGGGGCAGCTTGGCGTGCTTAGACAGCAGCAATAGAAATATGGCCAAAAGTAGTGAAAGCATGAAAAGTACCATGGGCTACTTATTTAAAAAATTATACTAGGGATGCTAGGATTCCTCTGGGTTTGGGTCTGGCAGATGTAAGTAGCCCTGGAGTGGCAAGGCAACAACAGTGGTAGATATCAAGTAAATGGATACTGAACATGTCAAGCCTTAAAACAGTGTGTGTCCATAAATTGGCAAAAAAACTCTGGTACCCCAAATTGTCCACAGGCAACATTTTAAAAGCCTTTACGGATCATAATTTTAGAGTAAACTGTGAATGATAGTTCTAGAATTATTGCTTTCACTTCAATGTGTTTGATAATACCTAATTCTTTTAACACAATCACTGTTATCACATGTAGGCATACCCCTGTGACAGCATTTATGTAGTGAGCGGGTGTCTATTATAGCCCTAAAGTCTTCCCTGCAGCTAATTAAGCAAAGGTCGTCCTCTATTAGATGCTCTATCTGGCAACACCTGCCATGCCCATCCTGAACGTGTAGGTGGGACAGCAGAAGATTGGAAATGAATCACTTCCACCAGAAAGCCAACGTTCGGCTTGACAAGCGTACACATATTCCCAGCTGTTATAGCAGCTGGGAGTATGTTTAAAAGCCCCTACTACCATCTGCCATTTATAAACAGCAGTGAGACTCAAGAGGTTAGGCATAGGACTTACTGTATATTACTCTATGTAGATATATGTATCCAAGTGTCTGTGCTTATGAATGAAGAACACCCCACAAAAATTGCTTTTATTAGTGCCACGTGCATGTTTATAGATACACATGTGAAACAGAATGATTTTCACCTGTGCTGGATTTTTGGAAACAATAATATATAATCATATTTCTTGAGATATTGTGTGACAGCAACCCTGGGTCTATGTGTGAGACAGCTAGTAGGGAGCATTGTTGCAAATGTGCTGTGGCTATACTGACCATAAGGCAATGCTGATGGCATGTCATCTTTAGAAGATGCAAAGTTCTGTGCTTGCATAGTTAACTGGGATGTATAGCTTTTTAACATCAATTCAAAATATATTGAATGAAAAATATGCAAAGTTCACCTCACCATTTCACCTCTTTGGACATCCGATTGTTACCATTGATGACGTTTACTGAAAGCGAATGCAGCTTTGTTTAACTATGCTCAATCTAAGAATTGTCTATACTGTCATATAAGTTAAATAGAATTTTTTTTATTACTCTTGAGAGAATCAATGCAGGCCTAATGCTCTGGTTTTCTTTGGAGATTGTCTTTCTTGAGTTCAAAACACAAATATTTAACTGAGATTACAAATGCCACTCAAGAATACTGATTTTGTATTCACAGAACTATTTCTTTTGTAGATATACAGTGCTTACAGGGTCATTGCCATGCAGAAAGGTAACTAGTTTAAACCTCCAAGCTGTTTTTTAACCATTCTGTTTTGGTATATTCTTGTTTTCCATGAATATGAAATATTAATTTGGACAAAGAGCTTAACATGTATCTCATAGGTTTTCAGCTTAATTAGCTAATTAGCATGTTTAAAATTGACCAGCAATAGCAATCCACAATATTAACAAGCTAAACAGTGTGCCACCACTATCTTTTACAGCATAATCATCTTTATGTATAAAAACTAGAAAAAATTTAAGTAATGCATCCATGTTTTTGTCATATTTTATCACACAAGGCCGTTAGATATCCATTGGCCTTTCAAATGCTTTAACTAACTAATAGGGATGAGCCGAAAACCCCCCGGTTCGGTTCGCACCAGAAAATGCGAACAGACACAAATTTTGTGCGAACACCGTTAAAGTCTATGGGTCACAAATGTGAAAAATCAAAAGTGCTAATTTTAAAGGCTTATATGCAAGTTATTGCCATAAAAAGTGTATGGGGACCTGGGTACTGCCCCAGGGGACATGTATCAATGCAGCAAAATTACTTTTCTCACGGAAAAAAATTCATTTAAAACTGCATGCGGCTGTATTGTATTGCCTGCATCCCTGGATTATACATAAATAATAATTGAAAAAATCGGCACCAACATTTGAAAAAAAATTGTGTTGGGGTCCCCCCAAAATCCATACCAAGCCCTTTAGGTCTGGTATGGATTTTAAGGGGAACCCCGTGACAATTTTTTTTTTTAAATGGCGTGGGAATCCCCCCAAAATCCATACCAGACCCTTATCCAAGCACGCAACCTGGCAGGGCGCAGGAAAGGGGGGATGAGAGAGCACTCCCCTCCTGAACCGTTATAGGCCACATGGGCATATTGATGGGGACACTGGCCTCATCCCCACAACCCTTGCCCGGTGGTTTTGGGGGTCTGTGGGTGGGGGGCTTATGGGAATCTGGAAGATCCCACCCCCCATGTGAATGGGTAGGGGAACAATGTACCCCTACCAATGCACCAAAAAAGTGTAAAAAAAAAAAAATGACAGAAGACAGCTTTGGACAATTCCTTTTTTTTTTAAAAAGTGTCCCACGATGTCCATCCATCTTCAATCAGGGCACTGACGGTCCCCCCGAAAAATTACGCCTTCATGGGAGGCATCCCGCCGACTCCCGTCTATTTGCTTTGACAGCTCTTATCAGTGGTGGGACAAGGTCATCTAGCGCCCAGGGCGAACATACCAGACTGCACTCCCCCTTTTCCCAGTTGATGACAAATCATCTTACCCACGCCCGGTAACTACACCTGATCATTATACCTATGTATAGAGTGCAGAGGTCAGGACTGGTTAAATTGGGAGCAAAACATTTTTACAGACCAAGCAGTATATACACCCTAGTGCACAGCCACAGATACTGTATATACATAAAACCACCCATGTACCTGCCTGACCCAGGTGTCTTCTCTAATTTTCTCTTTCATCATAAAGGTTTAAATCCCAACTCCAAGAAAATAAATAAGAAATAAAAAAATACCTGTTCATTGAACCTAGGGGCAGATAATACAAGTGGTATTAAACTCCACACCAAAATTGTAAGACATTGCAGTTTATCAATCGTTAGATGTGGTGGCTTCATTAGTTTTCTTTTCTAATGCGGCGTACACACGATCGTTTTTCATGCCATTTTTTTAACCGACGTTTTTCTCGTCGTTTTTTTTCATGTTTCCTCTCAAGCCTGTCTTGCATCCACACGATTATTAAAAAAAATGCTCGAGCAAAGCGCAGTGACGTACAACACATACGACGGCACTATAAAGGGGAAGTTCCATTCGAATGGCGCCACCCTTCATGTTAGTAAACTTTGTTGATCGGCGATTCGCACTTTTCAGCCTCGTGCTTTTCAGTCCGTTACAGCGTGACGAATGTGCTATCTCCATTACGAACGCTAGTTTTACCAGAACGAGCGCTCCCATCTCATACTTAATTCTGAGCATGCACATTTTTTTTCCCCTCGTAAAAGCATACACACTATCGTTTTTCACGTCGTTAAAAAAAACGACATGAAAAACGACGTAAAAAAAGAGAGCATGTTCGAAATTTTTAATGCCCGTTTTTCACGTCGTTAAAAATGCTCTGGAGCATACACACGATCATTTTTAATGGCCATTTTTTAAAATGGCATTTTTAACGGCATGAAAAACTATCGTGTGTATGGGGCATTAGGCTTTTCCCCTCTGTTTTTACCTGGTGATCTGGCCAGTTACATACCTCCTGTATTCAAGCGCCCCCACTCTGGATGAAGGAGCACAGGGGGTACCTTTGGACAGCAGTATTGTCAGTCTAGGGGGAGGGGAATGTTAGTACTAGCAGATTTAGATACACTAACAAATTAAAGACTCCTGCTCACACAGTTACAGCAGTTTTGTTCCTTTTAGGATAACGTTTTTGCATGAATAAATAAAAGCTGATCATTGTAAGCACTTCTGTCAGTGTTAAATAATTCATGTCTAAATCATGTAAACTGATACATCTAGAAAACAACAGACTTACTGGCCAGATCACCTGATGAAAACAGAAGAAAAAAAACTAAACGAATGCAGCCATCACATCTAAAGATTTGTGAGCAGCAATATAATAAGATAATAATAATAATAATAATAATAATAATGTAAGATGTGAGTGGCTATGATCACACTCCAGCCTTCTCGTTGAATAATACAGGGTTAATGTCCCTCTATGGTATGCAATGATGCTGAGGATTTGACGGGAGGACAGCACTGCAGCTGGTAGGAGCAAAGAAACAGGTATGTGAAACAGGTTATTCTCCCCAGCACTGCAAGGGAGGATCTTTTTACTTTCCTGGAGTTGGGATGTTATACGGCACCACATCCTTTGTTTTTTATGCTCAAATTCTTCAATAGGTTTGCATTATACTGGGACGTTTCAATCAGCTACATAGATGCATTCCACATTATTACTTATTAAATTAATGCTTTATAATCAGGTATAGTGTGTGTATGTGGAATACATGTACCGTATATATTCGAGTATAAGCCGACCCAAATATAAGCCGAGGCACCTAATTTTACCACAAAAAACTGGGAAAACTTATTGACTCGAGTATAAGCCTAGGGTGTCCATCTGCATGCCTCACGGTGCCTCACTTTGCCTCACTGTGTCCGTGCCTCACTGTGACCATGACTAGACTGACGTTTAACATGGGAGTCTATGGAAGGGGTGCCCGGCTTTGAAAAATCGTTGCTCCCCGGCCCTAGGTCCCCCAGACAAAAAACTTTGCACACTTGTAGAGGAAGAGCGGCCTACATGTGTGCCAAGTTTGGGGTCCAGGGGACATACGGCCGGCTGGTACTGGGTCCCCAAACTCACCAGAGAAATGACCGTTTAACATGGGAGTCTATGAAAGGGGTGCCCGGTTTGAAAAATTGGTGCTCCCCGGCCGTAGGTCCCCCAGACAAAAAACTTTGCACACTTATAGAGGAAGAGTGGGGCTACATGTGTGCCAAGTTTGGGGTCCAGGGGACCTCTGGCCGGCTGGTACCGGGTCCACAAAGTCCGGGAGATCAGGCGCAAAAAGGTGACTCGAGTATAAGCCGAGGGGGGCATTTTCAGCACAAAAAAATGTGCTGAAAAACTCGGCTTATACTCGAGTATATACGGTATGTAGCTGATTGAAAAGTCCCAGTATAATGCAAACCTATCCAAAGAATGTTACTTTCACATTCAGTAAACGTGCAGTGCAAGGTGCAGAGCAGGTTTACAGCACTGCACAGTGAAGAAGGCAGAGCAGTCGGGACTCAGGTTGAGAAGGAAGATACAGTGTGGAAGGTAGGTAGAGCAGCCAGGGCTTACAGTAGAAGAACATACAGCTTGACATCTGTCCTCTGACATGTTCAGTCTGCCCTGGGGAGAGCTCTGTGTCTGCTGAGCAGGAAGAAGTTCCCAGGGCTGCACTGTGTTGCCTCGCCCACCCAAGCTGCCACTCTTACTATAACAGCTTAGATGCAGTCGGACAGACTAACAGGAACCCAACACAGGACGAGAGAAATTTAGTCCTTCCTATAAAGGGGCGTGGATCCTGACGTAGAAAGGGGGCTGTCAATATGTATGAAGGCATCCTCGGCTTTGAGCACGGTGGTGGATAGATTCTTCTCCATGGTCCCAACCTGACGCCCCCTTCCAAACTCCGCCCAGGGCAGCCGCCCCTCCCGCCCACCCCTTGTACCGGCCCTGGCTCTTATATAGCCCCATGTTGAGGGCATGTGGCCTGGTACGGTTCAGGAGGGGGGCGCTCTCTCGCCCCCCCTTTTCCTGTGGCCTGCCAGGTTGTGTGCTCGGATAAGGGTCTGGTATGGATTTTGATCTCGCAGTGCATTATGTGGCATTTTGCAGCACTCAAATTTCCCACGAATGCCACATATGTTCGGTTTGTTTTAGAACAAACGAACACCGTTGTTCGAGTCAAACTTATGTTCGACTCGAACCGCAGGCTCTTAGCTACTAATGGCGACAGATTCAAACTGGCTTCCGTCCAACAGCCAATCAAAGTCACTTATGATAATTCAGTAAGGAGGTCATAATGGATGGAATGTTCTAATACAGAACTGCATTGTAACTAACAACAGACAAAGGGATGAAGTTGCTTGGTTAGGTAATTATTGTTTTGATGGATATCAGAATCAATACATGGATCTCAGGTAAAGAATACATCATTTGCAATATTTATATGAGAAAGACACTATGATTGTTAGGACCACATCACCATGGTGACATGGGCTCAGTCAAGCAGTCATGCACTGCATTTTATACACACTTTTTTATTATTATTATTATTTATTTATTTTTGTATTTCTATGTATACATTTTATTATTATTATTATTATTATTTATTTATTTTTGTATTTCTATGTATACATTTTAAACAAGGGCACCATAGAAGTACAGTGTACACAATACATAATTCACAAGATTGCACATTAGAACAACGGGGTACACAATTTACTCATACAAATGAGGTACTTGTAGAATGCATACAGCAATTATAAAGAGTTGAATGTTTTTCTGATCCAAGTGATGTCAAGTATTGAAATATAGTGTATATGTCACCTAAATTGGTCTTACAGGAAGCTATAGCTAAAATGAATTATACCATGACCCAAGCCAAGATGGCCGCTATTGCAATGGACATGATCCCCAGATTTGAAAAGATGTGTCAGCCCTGGATTATATATAATACGCCAACTTTGGACAATAGGGTATTAATGCCATGGTAGCCGAATCAGTATGTTATATATACCATTGTTCAACTTCTCTTGGATTTGAAAGGTGACTCTCGGCTCGGCCACGCGGACCCCCCTTATATTCCAGTACTCTCTTTTTTCTCCATTTTATTTTCTTATACTTATTTTCACTTATCTCTTTTTTTTCCTTTCCCTTTGTTTTGATGATGTTTAAGCTCCCTTAGTATTGTTAATAACTCTTTGCTCCACAGAGGATAATATATATATATATTGGTAGTTACTAATAATTGCATAAAACCTCTAAAACTTAATAATATTATTACCACTGGAAACTAATTAATATACCATACTTTGTCCACAAGTATCTACTAATATGTTTACTTATTGAAATAAGAATATTTGAGCTTCTCTATTTTTGATGTATTTAATGTATCATCTATAATTTGTATCACAACTGGTACTCAATAAAATATATTTGACAAGAAATATGGTGTATATGGAATATGTAGCGAAGTGTTACTCTGTGTACCCTGTGGGGAGTGTTATGCAATGAAACATATAATCAGATCAAGGGGGAGGGACTATATCCAAGTTTGAAAAATATAGGATATGGTTGATGACTGTGTGACACATCTTCCACAAAAGGAAGGGATATGGCTGTTCATTTTGTGTAATTCAGTAAGGTATATTTTAGATTTTGATAGCACCATAGGCCTGTTAAATTATTTTTAAGTGCAACGCATTATAATATACTATTTGCAAATATAAGAAAATGTTGTTACATTTGGGTGTCTTATGTAGGTTACAGGATAAAAATGCACATTTGAGCAGAGTTTATATTAATTGGCTTGAGGATTACCAGTTGCAGTTATTGTTGGTTTATACATCATTAAAGTGGTTGTAAACCCTTTACAACCACTTTTACCTACAGGTAAGCCTACATTAAGGCTTACCTGTAGGTGCTCGAAATATCTCCTAAACCTCCACGGTTTAGGAGATATTTACAGAAATGACGGGCGCTGATATCTACGGCACATGCGCCGTAGACAACGGCGCAGGCGCTCTTTAGCAACAGCGATCGTACCATTCCTAAAGGAGCCCGTGCCGTGACTGGCGGCTCCCGGAAGAGACGTCAGCCGCCCGAGCGGTGTACGAGGATGGCTGCGGGGGCTTCGATCGGAGGTGAGTATTACATAATGAGTAAGTATGCTATGCATGCTAGCTCATTATGCCTTTGTCTTGCAGGGTTTTTTTCTAGTTATTTTTTTTAGGCTTTACCTCCTCTTTAAGGAGTCACCACCAGAATCAGTAAAGCAGTACCAGATTGTATTGGTGCATGGACATTTATCTGTTTTATTTGCATATGAAGACTGTATCTGGCTTTGTAAATAGGGTATGTTCAGTCACGCTGAAAATAATAAACTAGAAAGGTAGCTGCATAGGAAACAAAAAGAGGAGAAAGAAAATGTTAAGGGGGAATAGTGTCATAGCGGTCTCAGAGAATCACGGCCCCATAACACATACAGGGGGTTATTTACTAAAGGCAAATCCACTTTGCACTACATGCAAAGTGCACTTGAAATTGCACTGAAAGTGCACTTGGAAGTGCAGTCGCTGTAGATCCGATGGGGACATGCAAGGAAAATAAAAAACGGTATTTTAGCTTGCACGTGATTGGATAATAAAATCAGCAGAGCTTCCCCTCATTTCAGATCTACCCCTCAGATTTACAGAGACTGCACTTCCAAGTGCACTTTCGATGCAATTTCAAGTGCACTTTGCACTTGTAGTGCAAAGTGGATTTGCCTTTCGTAAATAACCCGCATAGTGTCCTATGTTACAAAGTCTGTTATGCATAAGGCCATGGTTTCCAGACTTTATTGTATAGATCTAGAGAGTTATACATGCATGGTCCAAGGCTTTCCATTGTCTGTACATTTCAAATTCTTGTATATAAATAATTGTGATCAAGTTACCTGTTATAGGGGGCCTCAAGTGTGGCTCATTACCAAGCAGTCTCACATAATATTCAATATATGTAATTCTAAAAAATGCTATCAAAGACTGCACACATGGAATAGGAGATGGTCACAGATTACTGTCATAGCAGCCCAAGGACCAATAAATAAGTGCCAAAGGAGCTCAGGTTGGGCATGAGGTGTATAAAGCAGTCATTTAGTAATGGAAACAATTTTTTATAACCACTACATTACTACACTGATACTGAGAATGGAAACCAATCAATGTGCCTCCTGGCCACATTAACTATGTTACTGTGCTGTTACAGAATATCTCCAGTAACAACCCACCCTATATTGTTGGCATCTGGGAATAAACTCAGTTACCAATGGGATTAATATTAGTATTTTGTGTTACCTATTTTTCAAGTCAAGTTAACATAAGGACTATTTTTTTTCAGCACAGCTATTTGTCATCTTTTTTACAGTGTTCTATTCAAAATGTCTATTGTTTGCGTCAGCATACCTGAATCATTTGTTATCTAGATGTTCTTGTTGTTTAAAAACCACAAAACAGAAATACACGGACCTGGTGGTTTAAGCATTACAAATGCTATATATTTTTGTGCATGTTCTGGGCATTTTACAGAATTTATGTGCTGGAAAAAATATGTTACCTAACCAAGCAGAAGAGCATCGTGTCTGATCAAATAGTCATCAGAGTTGAGTTTTTTTCCACAAAAGTGCTTGTAGTCCATATACGTGATTATCACCTGGGACCATCTAATGTAAAAATTAGTCTTTCATGTATCATAACTGCTGTTAGGCTGTCTAAGGCAACTTTTAAATCTGAATAACAAACATAAATGAGCTTATTTTTTTCAGGAATAAAAGTGAAAAGATGTGTGCTGAATGACTTAAAACGTATTCTCTTAAATCATGCAAGAAAAACTAGTTTATGAGAGGAAATTTCATTTGATTTATTCTGGCAGAATAATGTAACTTGACCATTTACTAGGAACAAAAGCTTTCTAAATATTCAAAAATGTTCATTACTGGATTCACCAATTACATTTGAAAACATCTTTTTCATCTATCACTTTGCATGAACACATACCGAGCTAAATTATGCTAGACAGTGCATATCTATGTCCTTCAATATTATTATTATTAATATTATTATACAGGATTTATATAGCTCCAACAGTTTGCACAGCGCTTTACAATACAAAAGGAGCCAGTGCAGTTACAATGCAACTGTCAGGGAATGACTGAATATTTTATTTAGTCAGCTATGACGATCATTTAATTGATTGAAGGACAACAGTGACTCTAATACAAAAAATATTTAAAAAAATGAATTAAGCTGACTCAAATAATTATTCCTGCGTTGTTTTGCCATGCAGAAATCCTTTGAATAACACAATAGGATTGGTGTAAGTATGGGCTGAGACTATTAAAAATAAATTAATATTTATTTACAAGTCACTTTACAAACACCATTAACAGTCAGATTAATAGTCTGACACAGATACTATATTTTTCAATGAATTTTCGCTAAAGCTAGGTGTGACAGACTCACTCGGGACAAAGGCTTTTGGACGGGACTGCAAGCTAGCCTATTGCCTACTCACTATGTGCCCTGGCTTAGAAGTGAGTACTGCTCTTTGGGATGTGTGTGCCTAGGGGGACGCTTGGAGTAATGTTACTTTCGATTCAAATCCATGTCTCCCAAAAAAAAACACACAGACTCTGGGAACTGGAGGACCCATATACACATTTGGAATCTCTAGGCCTAAACCAGCAATGACTGCTTCACACTGTGAGATTCAGAGCAGATGTTAATCTCATCAGCTCAATGCAACCTGTCTGGGGTCTCCTGATATAATGTCTTTATTGTAAATAGGTCTCTCCCATACTGTGCCTCCTATGTGTCTTTCTCCCATTGTTAACCAGTTGCTGACTAGCCGCCGCAGTTATACTGCAGCAGGTTGGCTCAGCTGCATGAATCGCCGTAGCTGTACGTCGCTCGTATGCACGATCAGATTAGTTACAGAACCAATCGATCTAAAGGCCCATGCCAATGATTTCTGGCCTGGACCTTATGATCAGTTCTAGCAAATTAAATGCCTCCTCTGCCTGTGTAATGTAAGCACAGGCAGAGGAAATTATGTCATCTCCCCTCGTGGAGCCCTTTTCGGTTCCAGTGCGAGAGGAGAAGACATCCATAGTGAGTACACCAAGCACTACACTAACACCAGGACACATAGGCACCCCCCCCCCCCACAGATCACCCCCTGATCACCCCCTGATCAATCCCCCCCCAGTTAACCCTTTCATGCCCTTTCACAGTGTTAGGGCAGTTATTGGCAGTTAGTGGTAGGCCCAGGTAGGTTTAGGGCACCCCCATATATTTCATAATAAATGTTTTAACCCCTTGATCACCCCCAGTTAACCCTTTCACTCCCTGTCACAGTGGTATTAGTATAGTGTACTGATCTCTGTTCTGATCACCGCATTAGTGACATTTGTGACTCTAAACAGCATTAGGGAAGTTAGCGGTAGCCCCACATAGGTTTAGAGTACCTACCATATAGTCCCTAATAAAGGTTTAACCCCTTGATCTCCCCCACTTAACCCTTTCACTCCCTGTCACTGTGGCATTAGTATAGTGTACAGATCTTTTTTCTGATCACTGCATTAGTGTCACAAATTAGCTAGTTAGCATCAGTTAGGTGTCAGCATTAGTTAGCTTCAATCCCAGATAGCATCAGAGTTTAACCCCTTGTTTGCCAGTAGTGCTAACACACACGCACACACCATACACCTCCCTTACTAGTATAGTGTTTGAAAATCTTTGATCTGATCAGATCTATGCTAGCATCCCCAGTAGTATAGTGTTCCCAAAAATGCGGCGTTAGCAGGATCAGCCCAGACACCTGCCAGCACCTGCGTTTAGACCCTCCACCCAGCCCAACCCACCCAAGTGCAGTATCAATAGATCACTGTCACTTACAAAACACAGCACACAAACTGCAACGTTAGCAGAGTCACGCCTGATCCCTGCTAGCACTAACAGTAAAAAAAATTGTAGCGATTCAAGCAGTCGCTGACAACCAGGTGCTCTTTTGCCTGTGAGTCGCACTAGCTATACCTATAATTTTAGTGGCAAAATGTCCAAACAGAGGTACACTAGTGAAGAGGCCTACATGTTGCTGAGCCTGACAGGTGAGAATGAAGGGGAAGCCTCACTGTCAGATTCAGGCTCAGTATACGAACCTGTAGAGAGCAGCAGCACCCTGACAGATAGCTCTGACGATGGAGTAGTGGTCCCTGCTAAGGTCAAGCACACCCGACCCCGTTCTTCTGTTGCTGAGATGCAACAACCGCATGGTTCTCGCATGGAGCAGAGAGCCAGTACTAGAGTTGCTCAACCTTCTGGTGAACTGGCAAGCACCATCGCCTAGTACGTCCTGGTTGAAGACAAATCAGCATTGCAGTAACACTTGGTGATGTGGCGAGTCCCATAAGTGCAGTTCAAGCTGGTGCTAGCAGAAGTAGTGCCCCACAGCCACCAAGAATTCAAAGACAGGCCCGTGGAGCTCATAGTGCCCTTCCTGCTGTGTTTGCAAATCCTGATTTGCAGCCCACCACTTTTGCAGTGTCCGTATTTCCCCCATTCACTGGCCAACACAGAATTCAGGTGGAAACAGTAGATTTTAGTACCCTTGACTTTTACGAGCTGTTTTTCACGGAAGATCTGTACAGATCTATTGTGGACCAAAGCAATTTATACGTTTGTCAATTTATCACCGCAAATCAAAATTTTACCCTTGCCAGAGAATTTGGCTGGAAACCTATAACGGTTCCCAATTTAAGACCTTCATGGGCCTATCCCTCCTAATGGGCATTACTAAAAAGGTTGAGTTGCAGTCATATTGGTCCACTGACCCAATTCACCATATGCCCGTATTCTCTGCTTCCATGACCAGGACTGGATACAAGCTAATCTTGCGGTTCATGCACTTCAATGACAATGAACTCTGTCGTCCTCATGGTGACCCTGAATACGATCTGCTCCACAAAATTCGGCCCCTCGTAAACCACTTCAACCAACAGTTTGCAGCCTTGTTTAGTCCCGATCAAGTTGTCTGCATTGATGAGTCCCTGATTAAGTTTTCTGGCCGCCTTGCTTTTAAACAGTTTCTCCCCAGCAAGCGTGCCAGATATGGGGTCAAGATGTATAAGCTCTGAGACAGGGCCACAGGCTATACATACAGTTTTCTGGTTTACGAGGAAAACGATAGCAGCGTGGAGCCCCCCAACTGCCCAGACTACATAGGGAGCAGTGAGAAAATTGTTTGGGACTTGGTGTTACCCTTATTCAGAAAGGGGTACCCCTTGTACGTGGACAATTATTACACAAGCTTGCCACTTTTTAGTCACCTTTTTGATTCTGGAATGTGGCACTGTGCAATCTAATCACCGGGGCTTCCCCCAACAGCTTGTAGATTCCCGACTTAGATGGGGGGAGAGAGCCTGCTTGAAGTGTAATAAATTGTTGCAGTAAAGTGGAGAGACATACGGAATGTTTTCGCTCTGTCCTCCATTCACGCAGATACGAAAGTCCAAATTACAACGGCGACTGGTGTTGTTGAGAAGCCCCTCTGTATCCACGATTACAACCTTAACATGGGAGGGGTGGACATCAATGACCAGATGATGGCACAGTATTTAATTGCCCGTAAGGCCAGACACTGGTGTAGCAAGATCTCTGGCCTCCTTCAGTCTAATGAGAACCTCCAGGGCCGGAGATAGCTGACATCCTTCTGTATGTGGTGGGTTGTAAGGCATAGTGGGTGTAATGCAAGGTAGATTTATTGGGTGCCAAACACTTCTTGAATGCAAAGTGGTTTTTATTTCTCTTGAACAAAACTTTGGGAGAGAGGGTTAGGGCCAGGACACCAATGGTGGGTTGCCCCTATGCTGCAGCATATATTTTTATTTACCTTTCTTGGCAGAGATTTCTTCATCTACATCTACATTGATCGATGTGAATGGAGGAATCTGTTACGTTCTATTTTTTCGCTCAGCCCATGGGCTGAACGGAAAAAAGAATGGTGCATGTATGCCCATCATTAGAAGTGGGTGGATGCAGGGCAGTATTCTAATGGTTGGCATACCCCCGATCGATCGATATGAATGGAGGAATCGGTTCTCTTTTTTCATTTAACCCACATGCTGCATGAAAAAAAGAACATTACAATATATGTCCAACAAAGACCAGCGACGTACTGGGATGTTGCTGGACTTTGAGTGGTTATACCAGAATGATGCCTGCAGGTTTAGGTATCATCTTGATATAATTATTTTCAGTCAGCAGTCAACTTTCATGTAAAATCAATCCTAGCAGTTAATTAGCCGCTATACTGCTTTTATAAGCAGTGGGAGGGAACATCCCCCCCTCCTGTCGTCTTCCATGGGTTTTCTCTGGCTCTCCTGTCGGACCGGGGAACCCAAGAATTCAGCCTGTTTTTCCACCAGCTGACCATAGAGCTGATCAGAGACTAGAATGGCTTCAATTGCCTCTATGACCAAAGAAACAGGAAGCTATGACTTTGGTTTCGCCGGATATAAACTGCGCCATTGGGAAATTGGGAAAGCATCTTATCACACCGATCTTGGTGTGGTCAGATGTTTTAACCTCCCTGGCGGTATGATTCTGTCAGATTTTAGGTGCTGAAAGCGGTACCATTATTCTGCATGGAAATTTGGCGTTTTATATTGTAGGCCTGTAATTCTTAGGAATAACTCACTTAAATCTGTCCAAACAAGAGTCTAGTAGACATCCCGGGTATGATAAAGTTCAAAAAACAAAATTATACATTATAATAAAATAAATAACTATAAAATAATTATAACAAATAATATAATAATAATAATAAAAGTGTTTTTCAGTGTTTAATGACGAATTTCCCCACAAATCGCTATCGCTTAATTCTGCGAGTGATTCTAATTTATTGTCGCTGTTTTTTAGCTGGTCTAAAACCACTTTTGACATAAAGGGACACTTTTCGGGTGCTATGGACAATCTCCAGTTTCTAGGCAGAAAGAAAAGTTTTTATTATATAAAAGTGCATGCAGGACACTGGGCAGACCACTAGGGACAACGGGGGTGTGTAATTATTACATACAGTACTGTAATCTGTAAGATTACAGTGTACTGTATGTATACTGTGTTTTAACTTTTTTGAATTTGGCGCCGATCTCCGTCCCCGTGCGTCGTAACGTCGCAGGGAACGGAGCTCGGCGGCACTCGGAAGTGTGTGAATCGAGCGATGAGACACGGCTCGATCACACAGCGGGGAGGCATCGCAGGATCCAGGGGACAAGGTAAGTAACTCTGCCTGGATCACTGCGATGCAGCCCGAGTCTGGCTCGGGGTTACCGCTTTTGGTGCTGAAATTTATCCCCGAGCCAGACTCGGGAATACCGCTAGGAAGGTTAAGGGATGAAGAGAGATCTAAAGTCTAATAGACCCCAATTTTTTCAAAAAAGAGTACCTGTTACTACATATTGCTATCATAGGGGATATTTACATTCCCTGTGATAACAATAAAAATGATAAAAAATAAAAAGGGACAGTGTAAAAATAAAACAAAAAGCACAATGAATAATTAAAAAATAAAATTAAAATTAAAGCACCCCTGTGCACGCACGCAAAGTTAAACGCAAGCGCTGGTCTCGTGTTGTATGTAAACAGCAATTGCACCATGCATGTGAGGTATCACCGTGAATGTCAGATCGAGGGCAGTAATTGGCGGTGATTGGTTTTCAAGGTCCTGTATGCAGCTAGACTCAAAAAAAGTTTCACACATGTGGTATCCCCGCACTCAGAATAAGCAGCAGAATGTACTTCTGGGTAGGGATGAGCTTCGATTTAGAGTCAAACTGATGTTTGACTTGAACATTGCCTGTTCGCCAGTTCGCCGAACAGCGAACAATTTGGGGTGTTCGCGGCAAATTCGAAAAGTCTATGGGAGAAATCTAAAGTGCTAATTTTAAAGGCTTATATGCAAGTTATTGTCATAAAAAGTGTTTGGGGACCTGGGTCCCATTCCAGGGGACATGTATTAATGCAAAAAAAGTTTTAAAAACTGATGTTTTTTCGGGAGCAGTGATTTTAATAATGCTTAAAGTGAAACAATAAAAGTGAAATATTCCTTTACATTTCGTACCTAGGGTGTGTGTATAGTATGCCTGTAAAGTAGCGATTGTTTCCCGTGCTTGGAACTGTCCGTGCGCAAAATGTCATTTCTGAAGGAAAAAAAGTCATTTAAAAGTACCCGCAGCTATAATGAATTGTCGGCTCCTGGCAATACAGAGAAAAGTCATTGAAAATCATTGATAAAAAAAAAATGCGTGGGGGTCCCCCCAAATTCAATTACCAGGCCCTTCAGGTCTGGTATGGATATTAAGGGGAACCCTGTGTCAAAAAAAAAAAAAAAAATGACCCTTCAGGTCTGGTATGGATTTTAGGGAACTCTGCGACAAATAAAAAAAAAATGGCGTGGAGTTCCCCCCAAAAATCCATACCAGACCCTTTATCCGAGCACGCAACCTGGCAGGCCGCAGAAAAAGAGGGGGGCGAGAGAGCACCATGTCCCCATGTTGATGGGGACAAGGGCCTCATCCCCACAACCATTGCCCGGTGGATGTGGGGGTCTGCGGGCGGGGGGCTTATCGGAATCTGGAAGACCCGTTTAACAAAGGGGACCCTCAGATCCCGGCCCCCTTATGTGAATTGGTAAGGGGTACATTATACCCCTACCATTTCACAAAGAAAGTGTAAAAACATGCAGACACCGTTGGGATAAGTCCTTTATTAAAAAATAAAAATAAAAATAAAAAAAAGATTCCAGCGGTGATAATCCACTCTCGGTCTCCACTCTAACGCTGTCGGTATCCTGCGATGGATGATCTCCTCTCCAGGTCCAGGCTCCAGCGATGAGATGTCCAGCGCAGCGAGGAACAGCATCCTGTCTCCACCGGAGACACCCAGGGAATAACGTTGCGGCAGCCTGACAGGTCTCGTATGTAGCTGAGGACGGGGCCACCCGTCACGTGACCCGTCCCCCTCTGACGCAAGGGGAAACCCGGGCTTTCCCAGTGACGTGACGTGGGGGGGGGGTTTGTACTGCCCTGCCATTATAGCACCTCAAGAAATTAGATAGGCAGTCATAAACTAAAAGCTGTGTAAATTCCAGAAAATGTACCCTAGTTTGTAGACGCTGTAACTTTTGCGCAAACCAATAAATATACGCTTATTGATTTTTTTTTTACCCGAGACATGTGGCTGAATGCATTTTGGCCTAAATGTATGACTAAAATTTAGTTTATTGTATTTTTTTATAACATAAAGTAGAAAATATAATTTTCATTTTGCACAAATTTTTGGTAAAATATAAAAGATGATCTTATGCCGAGTACATAGATACCAAACACGACATGCTTTAAAATTGCACACACATGCAGCGGCGACAAACTACATACATTTTTTTTTGTATTTTTATTGTTATCCTGTACCAGTACGTTGCTTTTCCTTGTTGGACATATATTGTAATGTTCTTTTTTTTCATGCAACCTGTGGGCTGAACAAAAAGAGATTGATCGGTGGGTATGCCCACCATTAGAATATCGCCCTGCATCCACCCACTCCTAATGATAGGCATGCATGCACCATTTTCTTTTTAACTGTGGTGGTGAAATCACCTTCTACAGCGCTGGAGTCGCTGATTTGCGTATCGTGAGAGCAAACACTGTTGCTGTTAAGATAAATAAATCAGTGCTGCAGCTAAATGGCGTACCTGAAAATAAAATAATGGTTAACAATAAAACACAGTAAACAGTAAAGTATAAAATAATTACATACCTGAAAAGCAAACACGATAAAACATAGTAACAATAAAACATTGCAGTTAAAAAAAATACAGTAAAACAGAGCAGACCAACAGAGAGAGAACAATAGAGAATAGAGAGAGAAGAACATTAAAACGATAACTATTTTTGGCTTTTTTATTTTATTTTTTTAACTTTTATTTGTAGCTGTAACTGTAACGGTTCCAGGTTTGGGTCTCTCAAAAGTGTACCCTAGACTGTGCCATGCTGTACCCTACGCTAATACTCCACTAGTGTGTGGTAGCGTTGGAAACACTCACTGATGCAGAGACCAGGTTGGCCAGAACAGGAGGGACAATAATAGTGTGTGTCATGCCTATATCCGTGTTTTCTACAGACACAACATCTTCTTTGGGGTGATCATTGGGTACCAGGGAGGACATAAGTAAAATGCCTCTCATGCAGCCGGCTCACTGCATTTGCATTGGGAACTTGGGGCACAGCACTGTCTGGAAACAGAAGGGCTGTGACGATCTCTTCCTGGAATTTAAGGAAGGATCCAGTTTGTCCTGACGCTTTGTATAGCACATAAGTGTTCAGCAGAGCCAATTGAAATAAATATACTGACACTTTTTTATACCAGCGTCTGGCCTTACGGGCAATTAAGTACGGCGCCATTAACTGGTCGTTGAGGTCCACCCCTCCCATGTTAAGGTTGTATTGGTGGACACAGAGGGGTTTCTTAACAACACCAGTCGCCGTTGGAATTTGGACTGTGGTATCTGCGTGAAGGGAGGACAAAACAAAAACATTCTGATTATCCCTCCACTTCACTGCGAGCAAATTATTACACTTCAAGCAGGCTCTCTCCCCCTGTCTAAGTCGGGATTCTACAAGCTGTTGGGGGAAGCCCAGGCAATTAGATAGCACGGTGCCACATGCACCATATCCACAATCAAACATGTAACTAAAAAGTGGCACGCTCATCTAATAATTGTCCATGTACTAGTGGTACCCCTTTCCGAATAAGGGTGACACCAAGTCCCAAACAATCTTGCCAGCGCTCCCTATGTAGTGGACCAATATGACCGCAACTCACTTTTTTAAGTTTTGCCCATGAGGAGGGATAGACCCAGAAAGGTCTTAAATTCGGAAACCGTAACAGGGTTCCAATTGACCAGCATACAAATTGCTTTGGTCCCAATGCTGCAGAAATGTTGGGCTCCCAATCAATGTTGGCATATTCTGCAGGAAGGGCATTATGGGCTCAACGGGCCTGTCATTGTTTTCTTGGTGGCTGCAGGATACTACTTGTGTTAGCCACCGCACCAGCTTGAACTGCACTTATGGGACTTGCCACATCACCACGTGATACTGCAGTGCTGGTTTGTCTACGAACAGGATGTACTAGGCCGCTGGTGCTTGCTAGTTCACCAGAAGGATGAGTGGCACTATTACTGGCACTACTACTGGCTCTCTGCTCCATACGAGAGCCCTGCGGTTCTTGCACCTCAACAACAGAAGAATGGGTCGGGTATGCCTGAGCTTAGCAGGGACCACTACTCTGTCATCATAGCTATCTGTCAGGGTGCTGCTGCTGTCTACTGGTTCATATACTGAGCCTGAATCTGGCTTCCCCTTTGCTCTCATCTGTCATGCTCAGCAATGTTTAGGCCTCTTCACTAGTGTACCTCTGGAGATTTTGGCGTCTAAATTTATAGGTACAACTAGTGCGACTCACAGGCAAAAGAGCACCTAATTGTTAGAGACTGCTTCAATCGCTACCAAAAAAACTGTTAGCTTTCACAGGGATCAGGCCTGACTCTGCGAACGCTGCAGTTATGTGTGTTGTGTTTTGTAAGTGACAGTGATCAATTGATACTGCACTTGGGTGGGCTGGGCTGAGCTGGGCTGGGCGGAGGGGCTAAACGCAGGTGCTAGCAGGTATCTGGGCTGATCCCGCTAACTCTGCGTTTTTGGGATCCCTAAACTACTGGGGACACTAGTATAGATCTGATCAGATCAAAGATATTTATCCGTTTAGACACTATACTAGTAAGGGAGGTGTATAGTGCGTTCATGGGTGTTATCGCTACTGGCACTAATCTGACGCTGCCTGGGACTGATGCTGACCCTAACTGACGCTAAAACCTAACCGATGTCACCCGCTGGGTGATCAGGGGATTAAACTTTTATTAGGTAATATACGGCGGATACCGTAAAGCTATAAAAACCTGACTGTGAAACTAACCAACTAACTGGCTAACTAGCGTCACCCGTGACACTAATACAGCAATTATAAAATAGATCTACTAGTGACACTGGTGACAGGAGGTGAAATAAAGGTTTAACCCCCTGATCAACCCCCAGTTAACAAACAAAGGGGGTTAAACCTTTATTATGTATAAAGTATGTCTGAGTTTCAATAAACAGTCCTTCCTTTTGAGTTTACCTCACATCTTGTCTGTGTACGATGTTTGGGGTAAAAAGGGCTGGTATTAGCTCTTGGTCTGTTCAGAACGGTTTGGAGGGCAGAAGGCACTCTTTGGCAGAAGGAAACACCTAATTGGGGTGCCAAGCGGTTCCGTCACACTTGGGTATCCATATCCACTTCAGCTCCAGATGATTTACCCCCCTTCCTGATCATGCCATTTTTTACGATACAGCACTGTGTTATTTTAACTGACAATTTCACAATCGTGCAACGCTGTACCCAAATAAAATGTATGTAATTTTTTCCCCACAATTAGAGCTTTCTTTTGGTGGTATTTGATCACCTCTGTGGTTTTTATTTTTTTGCGCTATAAACAAAAAAAAAAAAGACAGACACATTAAAAAATATATATATTGTGTATATATTTACTTTCTGCTATAAAACCTATCCAATGTAAAAAATCTAATTTCTTCATCAATTCAGGCCAATATGAATTGTGCTACATATTTTTTGTAAAACAATCCCAATAACTGTATATTGATTGATTTGCACAAAAATTATAGCGTCTACAATCTATGGAATTTTTATTTAGATTACTAGTAATGGCAGCAATTAGCGACTTATAGCGGGACTGCAATATTGCAGTAGATAAATCAGACACCTAATTGACACTTTTGACACTTTTTTGGGAAGCAGACACCAATACAGTAATTAGTGCTAAAAATATGCACTGTCACTGTGCTAATGACACTGGCTGGGAAGGGTTAACATCAGGGGTGATCACAGGGTTAAATGTGTGCCTGACCAGTATTTTACTACTGTGGGGGAGGTGCAGGGCCGGCCCCACTATTTGTCTCGGTGGGTCCATGGGACCCAGGCAGCACTTTAAGAGGGGCGGCAACAGGGGCGCACTGCCCGAGGACCCCTCCCTCTAGCGTGTAGTGTCATCCTGGAATCATGCTCTGCTCTGTTTTCCCAGCTCCGCCCCGCTCCATGGTGTGACATCCATATTGATATGTCAGTTAGTAATTCTTGAGAGACTGAAGGTGTGAGGATAGATTTGGGTGTCTTTGAAGTAGAGATGGTATTGGAAGCGGTGGGAGGTTATCAGGTGACCAAGCTAGGTTATGTTGATAGAGAAAAGAAGGAGTCCAGGAACAGAGCCTTGGGGGACCTCTATAGAAAGAGGGAGTAACACTAAAGGAGTGCTAAGATAGGAGGAGATCTAGGAAATATGTACAGTATATGGAATCCATATAGGATATGCTTTAGAGATTGGGAAATGGGCAACAGACAAATATGTTGCAATTTTTATTGTAATTTTTTACTTTTCAGTCTACTAATGAATATGTATAAACATTTATTCCTTGCTCATAAAATGTATAGAACCATCAGGACAATTTTGGCCAGACCAAATAATAATTCTAATTTTCACAGAGTCAGATCTTGGAGATAATAACAATCTGCTGTGATGGATAATTTCACTATTCTCTCCTGGGAAAAGCTGATGAATGAGGTTCTGTGTTTGTCATCTCTATGTTTTAAAAAGTCCACCCTGTGTAAGATGGGTGCAGTTAAAAGTATACAGAAATAGTAGCACATCAGCAAATCAGTAACTGATAGAAAAGGAGTTCAGTCAAAACACAGTAATACTGCTTCAGGTTGATCTGCACTTGCCCCCAAATCTACTGGGTGCATGTCCAGCTGATAGTAGGAGATGTTTGTACTCCTTTTTTTATTAACATCCATGAATTACTACAACAGGAGGAGTGAGATTTTTTAACACGTTTCACACTAATGGGCACTTAATTACAGAGAAAATGAGTTTACTTTTACCACATAAAATTGATGTTTCAGGGCTGCATGGGCCTCCATTATCAAGGTCACCTTGATTCAGCTTTTACATGGCTCTAAAATGGTTGTATTATATTGAACAGGCAAACTCTTTTCTATCCTCCATCTCAACAAGCATAAACATGCACCTTTTAAGTAATTTAAATGTGCATGCACAAGTATCTTTAAAGACAAAATATACAAAGTTTTGAATGGTCACATAGTGGTTGATTTGCTAAAACTGGAGAGTGCAAATTCTGGGGCAGCTGTGCATAGAAACCAATCAGTTTCTAGGTTTCATTGTCAAAGCTTAATTGAACAAGCTGAAGTTAAAAGCTGATTGGTTTCTATGCAGAGCTGCACCAGATTTTGCACTCTCCAGTTTTAATAAATCAACCCAATAATGACTCCTTGTTTGACATTGCACTAATGTCTATAATCATACTGAGGAATGAGAGTTTAAAAATGTGTTGGGTTATTAAAATGGAA
This sequence comes from Rana muscosa, assembly GCA_029206835.1. NCBI lineage: Eukaryota > Metazoa > Chordata > Amphibia > Anura > Ranidae > Rana > Rana muscosa. The sequence continues at coordinate 726,591,376 of CM055118.1, read as the reverse complement.
TTGGCTAAGCAAGCTTGGTTTAATTTATAGACAGTGCCTGAATATTTGTGTATTTGCAGATGTAATAAATATGTATATGCATATAGTCAGAAAATTAAATATAGCACTTTGCTAATTGGCAAATCAGTTTGTTTATCACTATTCACGGATTCCACTAGTCTTCCCGAATTGGTGGGTTCATTCTTCACTTTTTTTGGAATGGGTACATTAACTTAACAAACTCTCATCACCTGCCCCCAGCAGAAAGCAATAAAGATACAAATTCATCAGGGACTGATGGATGGTGTCTTTGAAGAAATAACAATTGGTCTCTTGGAGAATAACTTTTTAGTTGGATATTTACTTGTAGATATTTGAATACTAAATTTTCTAAAAATAAATAAATACAAGTTTTCAAAAGGGAGTAATCTGATGTTTTAAGACCTTGTCATTGAGTACATAGTACTACAGAATTAACCATTTATACCTGGATGTGTGCAGTCCTTTGAACTAAAACCCCGGTCTTTCTATGTATCATTTATTCTCATAACATCACCTCTACAGAGACTTACCGTATTTTCCGGCGTATAATGCGACTGGGCGTATAAGACGACCCCCTAATTTTCCAGATAAAATTTGGGTTTTGGGATATAGTCGCCATATAAGACGACCCCCCTTCCGACTAGCCATGCCTCACCATACCTCTCTGTGCCATTGCATACCTCACTGTGCCCCTGCATGCCTCACTGTGCCCCTGCATGCCTCACTGTGCCCCATTGCATGCCTTACTGTGCCCCATTGCATGCCTCACTGTGCCCCATTGCATGCCTCACTGTGCCCCATTGCATACCTCACTGTGCCCCCATTGCATACCTCACTGTGCCCCCATTGCATACCTCACTGTGCCCCCAATGCATACCTCACTGTGCCCGCAATGCATACCTCACTGTGCCCCCAATGAATACCTCACTGTGCCCCCTACCTTATCCCTGGCATGTAGAATCTGAAGTCAGACCGCGGCCGTCCATTTTTCAAAAGCCGCGCCTCCTCCTCGTGCTGTTCTGTGATAGGCGGAAACACTCAGCTTCCCAGCAGACACTGTGTTCAGTGTTCCGCCTATCACAGATGCCCTCTCATCCGAGGCCGAGGAGGCGGCACGGCTTTTGAAAAATAGACGGCCGCGGTCTGACTTCAGATTCTACATGCCAGGTACCGGCGTATAAGACGACCCCCGACTTTGGAGAAGATTTTTATGGGGTAAAAAGTCGTCTTATACGCCGGAAAATACAATGATCAAAGGCTATTGTAATGGTAGCTGTACAAACCTAATTCAGTGCTGATGGCTGGAATATATACAGCAAGTAAGTCTGTTTTGGCAAATACAAGAGAAGCATATTCCATTCTCGTTGTACAATATAAAGTAAATTTTTTGTAACTAATATATACTGTATATGAAGCAGTACAAAAATGGGCTGTTTTGCTAAAGCTGTTGAGAATCTTCACTCAGGAAATGTGTCAATATTCACTTCAATTATCCAATCATATGAAAAGCATCTGCACATAACCGTGTATTCAAAGTGAACAGGAATTGCTTTTCACATGCTTGGAAAATTGAAGTGAATAGTCAAACAATGTTCTGAAGGTAGATTCTCAACTTCTTTAGTAAAACAGCCTCAGTGTATTGGTTCTTTATAAAGGAATTAAATAAGGTACAGTTTCAGTGTGTTGGGTAGTATATAAAGCAAACTTCCATACTAGTATTTCCTGGTGATCCCCATCAGAGATGCCATTAGAAATGGGGCCTCATACTGCATGCCTGTCAAGCCCCCCCCCTCTCCATTTGAGTAGGGATGAGCCAATGATTCAATCTAAACCTCGGTTCAGACCGAACTTTGGCTGTTTCAGCATTTGGACAAATGCCCAAATTATTGCCCCTACGGCACCTTCAGCCCTCCTCCGTGCAATGACTTTTAACAATTAAATGAAAGTTCCAGCCTGCCCAGCAGATTGATATAGAGTAAGAGGCTAGAACTTTAATTTAATTGGCATGGCACTTGGGAATACTCTACACACTCCCAAAAATTTGTAAATAGTCCCCTCTCTGTCCTCAGCCCCTGCTGTTGAACTGATGGGGTCCAGGGAACTTTTATTGAATTGCTGGGAGCCATGGTCCATGGGCTTACTGTGAATGCTCCCAAAAATACCTAAATAGTCCCCTCTCTGCCCTGGGCCCCCTGCTAAACTAATGGGGCCTGGGGTTTGTACAGGAGGACCATCTCTATTCCTCTATCAGCAGCAAAAATCCCCATTCTTCTGGCTATCCTTAGCAGACTTGATAGTTATAGTCGAAGTGTAAAGGGTACATCCGGGTTTGGTAAATCCCGTATTGCAGGTCAGAATGGGCATTGTGCTCATATAAATGTCAGTTTTCTAGAAGTGGCACCCTTCCTTTGTAGAAGATCGTTCGAATTAAATTGGGGAGGAAGCCTAAAGTGATGTCCTTTTTTTTTTTTTTTTTTTTTTTTTATTCCATGCATTTAACAGCCACTGTTAAAAAAATTCCAAAGTATCACTGTAGATAAAGCATTATTTTATGCATCTGTAAATGCAAATCTAAACAGGGAGAAATTGTTGTTATTATTATCATTATTATACACGATTTATATAGCACCAACTGTTTACGCATTGCTTTACAATGTAGAGGGGGGACAGCACAATTACAGTACAGTTCAATACAGAAGGGACAGGAGTGCCCTGCTCGTAGAGCTTACATTCTAAAAGAGAGGGGGTGGTGGTACAAAAGGTAATAGCTGCGGAGAGTGATTTGATGGGGGTGGAAATAAAAATATAATAAAATAATAATATAATAATAATATTATAAAAAATAGAATAAAATAAAAATAGAATAAAATAAAAATAGAATAAAAATAGAAATAAAAACACGTATGTAAATTTAATGTTATCTCTTTGACTTACTTCTTTCATATACCTTCTTCACAAGGAAAGAGTATATAAATACAATATAAAGGCCTATTGGAAACAATTGAACCATCTTTTTTTTTTCCACTGGTACATACTTTGCTAGTTTCTCCAATAACCCATTTGAAGAGGAACACAGGATTACTTGCAGTTCTAGAATTACATTTTCAGTTTTAAGAGAACCTATCTACATGTTCTAATTGTATCAAACAAAAAGATATATAGAATATGGTATTAATATTAATAAATATTTTAGATGGACCTAATGTATATCCAATAGTGCTCTGTTCTGATATTCTGTTGCACAAAATACATTCACATTTTCATAAGAAACTTGTAAGTATATTTGCCTGGAAACCTAGTCTGTGTGCTTTCTGATCTACAACAGTGTAATGCAAATGCAAATGCAATCCATCTAGTCACCGTGGTTATTACAAAACATTGTTTCCATGGCCTGATGGGAGATTCTGACACTAGTCAGAGTGTCAAATTCTTGCACTAGTTAGAGAACAAATAGTTTAACCACCAAATTGAATACACTCTTTTTTTGGCAAACAATGGATCGCGGGAATAAAGTACTGAAAAAAAAATCATGACCTTTGTTAGTATTATAAGCTGACTGTAATACAAGTAATGCTATGCAATCAAGCTGTAATTTTGCATATAAGGGGATTAATTTATTAAAGGCAAACAGGCAATTCATAATGCAAGTGAAGTTTGCATCAAAGCTTAGTGAATAAGATGAAGCTTTGTTGACTTCCATCATTCAATCATGTGCAAACTAAAATGTTTTTATTTTATTTTCCTTGCACATAATTGGGTAATCTTTGCAAACTGAAATTTTACCACATATGCTAGGCTCTGGTGCAAATTCCCTGGCAAAGTACAACGTTTCCTGAAAAATTAGAAGCCTCTTTGCCTTTAGTACATCAATCTCATGGACCCTAGGGTGCCATAAAGAGGAAAAGGACCACTTAGATTAGGTCTAAATTTGCCTGATTTTCCAAGCATTTTTATAGGAAGAAGCTGCATTCTCTATCTGATTCATATCTGCTTAGGTAATGAAGAGGGCAGGTTAAAAATTCTGATCATAAAGATTATATCACCCCATTCATGCAGTCATTATATAACCTTTTTCTGTTGCCTTTCACACAGCTGGTAAATTCAGTTTAGGAAACATGCATCTTAATTCATCAAAAGTGTTCAAATCTATGGATGCCCATTGTAGGCAGATGTCTTAGTAAAAGCAACAAATGCTAACATAATTTGTCAATCGACAATAAAAGCACCAAAACCCAAGTGATTTTCTCACAAACTAAGTTACAGTTGATATGCTCACATACACAAACCTTGTTCACCTTTCTCAGTAGATAAAGTAATGATTGGTATGCCAAAACAGCCATTTTTCTATATGTTGGGAAACCATTGTATGTAAGCACTTTCCACATTCATCAGAACATATAACCCAAACCATGGCACAATCTCTCACATAGCTTGTGACTAATAATCCATGTAGAGGCATCCTATGAAATACAGAGTTGCAAACCTAACCTCTAGTTTGAGCAGACATACACATTTTGTATGGCAATCACAGTTTAGCAATGTGTTTTAATACTTAAATTACAGTAAAACCTTGGATTTCGAGTAACACAGTTTATGAGCGTTTCGCAATACAAGCTTTTTTTTTAAATATTGACTCGATTTGCGAGCGTTGTCTCACAAGACGAACAGGATTCAAGCCTCTAGGGTGTGCAGTACCGCATGTGGCCAGAGGTGCAGGGGTGCCGGTGATGCTTGGAGACATTCGGAGATGCTCAGAGACATTTGGAAACACTCGGTAACACTGACACTGGAACAAATTATCTGAGCTTCCATTGATTCCTATGGAGAAACTCGCTTTGATATACGAGTGGTTTGGATTACAAGCATGCTTCTGGAACGGATTATGCTTGTAATCCAAGGTACTACTGTATCTATATTTTTATCCTTGACATGTTTACCCTAATTGCTCTTACCCCGCTTAAGCTTGTAAAATTGAAATGATAAATTTAAAAGGGAAATAATGTTTAATAAATGCTTATTTGATCTGTAGACTAATTAATTTAGAAATGTTCTTTTATTTGCACATTTCTAAGCAATGATAAAGGCAAAATTGTCATAAATGCAAGCCCACTGGCTGTACATTTCATGCACTTCTCAGCAATCCTAATTTTATCTGAAGTAATTTTTGCTGAATATACAAAGTTACACTTAGAGCCATTTCAAATATGCTGAAAATGTGGGGTGCATTAAACTTTATTTAATCTTGCAGGCTATTTTTGAAATGATACAATTACTATACATTCACTCACATTCCACTAAACAGTTACCGCTAAAAACAGCATCCCTTCAGTGTTAGTGAAAAGATCCTGTGTCACAGTTATCCTACTTTCTGGTGTGACAGCACAGTTAGAAGCAGTAGAAACTATGTTTTTTTTTTTTTTAACAGAGATGTTTATTGAAATACAAATCAGCATTACATTGTCAAAGTATAAAAGACATAGATACAACTTAATACAAGAAAGTCAGCATAATATCCACTCAGAATTGGGGACCTGATCCCCGAGCAGGTATAACATTGCAGAGTACACACATCCTATCCAGTAGAAACTATGTTCATGGTCTTTTGTTTGCATTAAATTCATAATGCAATAGAAGCATGTCAAATAGAGGTTAGAAGGAGGTCAACTTCAGAACATATGTGCCTGTTTCTGAATAATCTCAGAAGCTGGAGAATAAATATATGAGGAAATAAGGGGGCCCATCCCCCCTCCAAAAGCATTTCACAGGTGGCAATGATGCTTCCTGAGCTGGCACACTATGGGATCGGATGTAATTGACAGCTCCATGGGCTGTATAATGAGAAGCCTAGCCCACCCACCTCCTTGATGTCAGTGAAGTCCAGAAGGGCCTGTGGATGTAGGCATGCTATGTTCAAGCACACATGGCTACAGTGGCACCTTGCAGTGCCAAAGGTACAGGTTTAAAATGTATAGCTGAAAGCTGATCTAAGGTTTGAATTATATAGATTAGAGCAGTGTTTCTCAACTCCAGTCCTCAAGGCGCACCAACAGGTCATGTTTTTGGGATTTCCTGCAGATAAAACAGCTGTGATAATTACTAAGGCAGTGAAACTGCTCAAATCACCTGTGAAAATCAATGGAAATCCCAAAAACTTGACCCGTTGGTGCGCCTTGAGGACTGGAGTTGAGAAACACTGGATTAGAGCTAATCAGAGGTCTGATTTGTTTAGAGTGAGGTGTTTTGAGGTCTAAAGTGTATGGATAAGGCAGATCTGTACATGCATTCATTTGGGTTGATCTGAGATATGTAAAGTATGAGGACTGATCTGAGGTCTGAAGTGTATGGATATGATGTCTAAGTTTATGGAGTGGGGCTGATCTGATGTTTGAAGTGTATGGATTGGGGCTGATCTGATGTTTGAAGTGTATGGATTGGGACTGACCTAAGGTCTGAAGTGTATAAATTGGGGTTTGAAATCATTGTAATAATATATATGAATCTGAAATGTATTATGCCTGGCTTAACTGTATATTCCCTTTTGTATTTTATCTCTATGCATCTGTATGGAATGTAAGAATGTTTGTATAACAACACATCCCCCATTATCTTTATGTTGGTCAAGGCTGTAATCTGGTTTTATAACCTTAGGCAACATTTTATGACCAGGTGTATGTTTTCCTCCGTATTCATGTAAAACCGTAGTCATGTAAAACAGCCCCTCCCTTATCTTTTGTTCTTAAAGTCCATATATAGTGTACAACTCCTCACTAAAGGTAGATATCATACAAATGCATAACCTCTCGTGTATCGAATATATGATGTCTCCTGATATCTGTAACGAGCGCTGTTGGGAGACCTTAAAGAAGGATGGTTCGTCCAAAATAACTAATACTTCCTTTCAAATGGGGGCTCCTTTTCCGGGATAAGATAATTATCCATGGTGGGTAGTCCTTTGTCTATTTTTGATGAATTCTTCCTTCTCCTGGCTTTGATAAAATCTTAACCTTTAAATTTAAAGAGAAAGGAAGGACGGACCACGCCTTAACTACTTCAGGCCCACAGGACGTCATATGACGTCCTCGGGTTTGTGGGGGTATATCTGAATGATGCCTGCAGCTACAGACATCATTCAGATATTGCCGGTTTCAGCCGGCGATTCCTTACACCACGAGAAAGATCATAGCAGCTGTTTTGATGCTTGATCGTTCTTACGGGCAGCGGAAGGGGACGTCCCCCCCTCCCGCCGCCCTCCGGTGCTTCTACCGACTCACCTGTGCGATCGGTGAGTCGGTGACAGGATCCGCCGGCCCTGGATGTTGATCAAAGAGATTTCTGGCGGACCAGGTGGTCGCCAGAGTCTCTATGATCGTCGGAGGCCTGGCGCGATGTTATGACATCACGACTGGCCTCTGCATTCAAAAAAACTGCGCCACTTCGGCTTTGAAGCCGTGATCTTTTTTTTTTTTTTTTTAGGCTTCCCAGCCTAGAGGTGAGATGTGGGGTCTTATTGACCCCATATCTCACTGTAAAGAGGACCTGTCATGTCATATTCCTATTACAAGGGATGTTTACATTCCTTGTAATAGGAATAAAAGTGATCAAAATATATATATTTTTTGAAGTGCCCCTGTCCCCGTGTGCTTGCATGCAGAAGTGAACGCATACGCAAGTCCCGTCCACATATGAAAACGGTGTTCAAACCACACATGTGAGATGTCGCCGCGAACGTTAGAGCGAGAGCAATAATTCTAGCCCTAGACTCCTCTGTAACTCAAAAAATGTAGCCAGTAAAATTTTTTAAAGCGTCGCCTATGGGGATTTTTAAGTACCGAAGTTTGGCGCCATTCCACGAGCGTGTGCAAATTTGAAGTGTGACATGTTAGGTATCTATTTACTCGGCGTAACTTCATCTTTCACATTATGCAAAAAAATTGGGCTAACTTTACTGTTTTTTTTTTTAAAGCATGAAACTGTTTTTTTTCCCAAAAAAACGCGTTTGAAAAATTGCTGTGCAAATACCGTGCAAGATAAAAAGTTGCAATGACCACCATTGTATTCTCTAGGGTCTTTGCTAAAAAACATATATAGTGTTTGGGGGTTCTAAGTAATTTTCTAGCAAAAAAATTATGATTTTTACATGTAGGAGCGAAGTGTCAGAATTGGCCCGGGCCTGAAGTGGTTAATAGACACACTCATGGGAGTATAACATTGTAGGGTCTGTGGGAGACCCGAGTCTTTATTTAAGACTCCAAATATTAGAAACTGCAGTTCAGTATCCTTTTGGGAAGGGTATTTAGGTAACCAAAAGTGCCCGCTAAATCTTGGCTTTTCTTTTTGTCGCATAGAAGTAATAAGATAATTTATTGTGTGGATACACTGACTGTAAGGTAGGACAGTCAAAGTGGTCTACAGAATTTAGAAATTTTGTAACAGCTTGGGGTTTCTATAATGTTATGCCCAGGTTGGCTTTAAGCTGTTTGGTAACGCAGTAGAAGTGTTTTGGTAACGCCGTAGAAGCGTTTTGGGAACGCCGTAGAAGCATTTTGGGAACGCTGTAGAAAAGTGTACACACCCATTGGAAGCTTGGTGCCCCTGAAAAAAAAAAAGAGATGATCGATCAGGAATTTTAGTCAAAAAAAGGGGAAAAGTAATTAGAAATCTCCCATGCTTATATCCAAATATCGTGATAGTGATAAGTACTTTTTTATTTATGTTTATAAGTGCAGATGGGACAAAGGGGTGTTAGCTATACTATACAAGTTGTTGTTGGTATAGGGAATTATCTTCCATCTCCCATCTGCTCAGAAAAATGCTTACATTATGTGATTTTTGTTTTTTGTTGTCTTGGAATTACAATTTAGAGTATAAGTAGGGTTGAGCGGACCCGAACTGTAAAGTTCGGGTCCGTACCAAACTTTTGGGTTTTGGGGTCCCGGACCCGAACCCGAACAATTGACTGTATGTTCGGGTTCGGGTCCGGTGTTCGGCAATATGCATGTAAATTCGCGCTTGTTTCCCGTGCTTAGAACTGTCCCTGCACAAAGTGTAATTTCTGAAGGAAAAAAAGTCATTTAAAACTCACTCGCGGCTATAATGAATTGTCGGCTCCCGGCAATACATAGAAAAGACATTGATAAAAAAAAAAAGCGTGGGGGCTCCCCCAAATTCAATTACCAGGCCCTTCAGGTCTGGTATGGATATTAAGGGGAACCCTGCCGCAAATGTAAAAAAAAATGCGTGCGGTTCCCCCAAATATCCATACCAGGCCCTTCAGGTCTGGTATGAAATTTAAGGGGAACTCCACCCCAATTTTTTTTTTAAATGTCGTGGAGTACCCCCAAAAATCCAGACCAGACCCTTTATCCAAGCACACAACCTGGCAGGCCGCAGGAAAAGAGGGGTCGACAAGAGAGCGCCCCTCCCCCCTCCTGAACAGTACCAGGCCACATGCCCTCAACATGGGGAGGATGTCCCGATGTTGATGAGGACAAGGGCCTCATCCCCACAACCCTTGCCCGGTGGTTGTGGGGGTCTGTGGGCAGGGGGCTTATCGGAATCTGGAAGACCCCTTTAACAAAGGGGACCCCCAGATCCCGCCCCCCCTATGTGAATTGGTAATGCGGTACATTGTACCCCTACCATTTCACAAAGAAAGTGTAAAAAATTGTAAAAAAAAATACACAGACACCTTGGAAAAGTCCTTTATTAAAAAAAACAAAACATTCCTGCGATGAAATCCAGTGTCCCGCGGCGATCCGATGTCCAGAGCTGTCCGTCATTGGCTGAGCCTGAGCGGACCTGATGGGGAACTTCCTCTGCAGTGTATTAAATGAATACACCCGCCCCTTCTAAAGTTCCCCATCAGGTCCGCTCAGCCAATGACGTAGGTGTAAGGCTGAGGACCTGATGCGGAACGTGTGAAGGGGCGGGTCTATTCATGTATTATACTGGAGGAAGTTCCCCATCAGGTCCGCTCCTCCAATGACGATGGCGGGGTCTGACATACGAGGGGGCGGACCTGATGGGGAACTTCCTCCACAGTTTAATACATGAATGGACCCGCCCCTTCTCACGTTCCGCATCAGGTCCTCAGCCTTACACCTACGTCAATGGCTGAGCGGACCTGATGAGGAACTTTAGAAGTGGCGGGTGTATTCATTTAATACACTGCGGAGGAATAACTGTATATTCCCTATTGTATTTTATCTCTATGCATCTGTATGGAATGTAAGAATGTTTGTATAACAACACATCCTCCATTATCTTGATGTTGGTCAAGGCTGGAATCTGGTTTTATAACCTTAGGCAACATTTGACCTGGTGTGTGTTTTACTCCGTAGTCATGTAAAACAGCCCCTCCCTAATCTTTTGTTCTTAAAGTCCATATATAGTGTACAACTCCTCATTAAAGGCAGATATCATACGAATGCATAACCTCTCGTGTATCGAATATATAATGTCTCCAGATATCTGTAAAGAGCGCTGTTGGGAGACCTTAAAGAAGGATGGTTCATCCAGAACAACTAATACTTCCTTTCAGGGCTGATTTAAGGCCTGAAGTGCATGCATACATTGGGGCTGATTTGAGGTCTGAAGTGCTTGCATACACTGGGGCTGATCTAGGAATGCAACTAAACCATAAGAAACAAGGGCAGGGAACACTGTAAAACTGTAAATCCATTTTCCTTTTCAGTACATGTAAATATGAACTTTATTTTAATTGTTATTTTAGCATAGTGTTTAAACAAGGCAGACAATTACATAGCAAAATGGATGTAGCATCAGAAGAACAGGATACAGCTCTACCAATCCATGTTTAATGTACAGTTCAATTTGCATGTCATTACTGAATGCTCAAGCTTCAAGAATAACTCCACTTTTGTTGCGAAAAAAAAAACTTTCCCCTCTAGGTGATCTATATACATTGCAAGGATTTCAACAAACTTTGTTGCAGATTTCTACCTTTTGCTATTCTGAAGAAATCACTGTGTGTTTGTGTACATGCGGAAAGTGAATCTAATGGGAGTTGTTATATAATTATCAACCAGCTGCTGCACCGGCAGGGCTCTAATGAGGAAACTTGCAGGGTCTGCATCCCTTTAGACAGGATTCCCTATTGGGAGTATTTCACCAAAAAAAATTATTTTTGTTGCAGGGGAAATCTGACTTGAAACTTTTTGCGGACTTCTGGGAAAGTGAGCCACTCACACAAGCAGGAAATTATGTTTCCGTCAGGTAGCCATATTGCATTGCATTTTACAGAAAACTATAGAGCTGCAGATTGAAAAGGAAAGGTACTGTATATACTCGAGTATAAGCCGACCCGAATATAAGCTGAGGCACCTAATTTTACCACAAAAAAATGGGAAAACGTATTGACTCGAGTATAAGCCTAGGGTGTCCATCTGCATGCCTCACTGTGCCTCACATTGCCTCACTGTGTCCATGTGCATGCCTCACTGTGTCAATGCCTCACTGTGTCCATGCCTCACTGTGTCCATGCCTCACTGTGTCCATGCCTCACTGTGCCCATAACTCACTGTGTCCATGCCTCACTGTGCCCATGCCTCACTGTGCCCATGCCTCACTGTGTCCATGACTAGACTGACGTTTAACATGGGAGTCTATGGAAGGGGTGCCCGGTTTGAAAAATCGGTGCTCCCCGGCCATAGGTTTCCCAGACAACAAACTTTCCACACTTGTAGAGGAGAAATGGGGCTACATGTGTGGAAAGTTCTGGGTCCAGAGGATCTATGATCGACCAGTACCAGGTCCCCAAATTCACCAGAGAAATTGCTGTTTAACATGGGAGTCTATGGAAGGGGTGCCCGGGTTTGAAAAATCGGTGCTCCCCGGCCGTAGGTTACCCAGACAACAAACTTTGCACACTTGTAGAGGAAAAATGGGGCTACATGGGTGCCAAGTTGGGCCAGTACTGGGTCCCCAAAGTCCGGGAGATCAGGCGCAAAAAGGTGACTCAAGTATAAGCCGAGGGGGGCATTTTCAGCACAAAAAAATGTGCTGAAAAACTTGGCTTATACTCGAGGATATACGGTAATTTTTAATAACATTCAATTACAAAATGACATGTGTTGCAATTGTATACACTTTTTTTTTTTTTATTTGCCATTTTTTCCCCACAAATTTGTGGAGTTACCCTATAATATACATCTTGAGATTGATTGAATAATACTGTTGTGCATAATTTGCAGAATGTACACTAAGGCAGCCCATACATGAGTATTTTTTTTTTCATTCAACCAGCAGGTTGTACATAAAAAAACTGATCCACAGAAACCATCCCTGCCATCAGAGTACACTGATCAGTGCAGCTGGCTATAGCCTGCTGCACTGATCAAGAGGGGAAAACAGTGATAAATTTAGTTCTGTACACCCACAGTGCACACACATGAAAATTTGCCTGGTCCCTGCTGAACTAGCCAATTTTCGATCCATGTACAGCCAGCTTAAGACATGAAAACCTGCAAGATTGTATGAGGTCAACGATGTTATCTGACCCAATCTAGAGGATGTCAAAGTTTAAAGATACTAGATGAGTCGGAACACAAACAAGGTATGTCATCTATATTAAGAGCCCCCATAAAAGGAGGTGATGAAAAGGGTTAGCTCTTCAAAACAGATAGGTCTCATTTCAGAAGAGTGAGGCACATAATTTGGGAGTATCTGAGAAGTAGGTCAAGCAGCAGCTAAGAGAGAAAATAGAAGAGGGACTGAAAAAAACAAAACAAGGGGGTGAGGAGAAGTAGGCAAAGGGCTTTGGGTTGTAGCATAGGAATCTATTGCTACCTATATAATATGAACATGTTTTGTATATGCATCAGTTAAAAGATGAGTATGGCCAAAACTTTTTCCCTTCTTATGTGGGTCACAGGAGTGCACTTATTTCTGGATACCTGTGACCCAGATTCAGCCGACACCGGGCTAATGTTGGCTGACGCCACCGAACCGGTCCAGGCTCTGCAGGAAACCTGACAATAATGTAGGGATCCACCTACATGCCTGAATGGCAGCTGGCTCAGCCCCTCAATGTGCCACTGAGAGGCTGAGCCAGCCTCTCCCATCCTCTTTATAGCCTGGCGCTCTAGTGAGTGCTGGAGGGGTAGCACTCTGCTCAGTGATGAATTTAGTGATCAGCAGTCATGTGATTGCTCAGTTCTCGGTCCTACAGCCAGCAGGGGACAGCTGCAGCATTGAATCAAGGTGAGTATGTATGTTTATTTTTTCCAATCTCACACTTCTCCTTTAATTAACTTTTGCACTCAGAATTGTTCTGCTAATGGCAACTGAAACTCAATTATTATATAATAATATAGTATCTAAAAAAATGTCTCCAAGTAAATAAATATGCAGGAAGGATATAGTTGGCATATTTTTTTAAGTCTCAGGGTGCCAGTTGGATAAACTACAGCTGACCCCCCCCCCCCAAAGGTCCGAAATATCTGAAACCAGCACAGGCCCAAAGCCTGTTGGCATAGGCCTTTACTATAATTTGTCATGTGCTCAGCAAGAATATTTAATCTCCAAGAAGTTGCTGCCGTTCATTCCAGATGGTGCAAACTTCTTAAGTTAAATCTAAATATATTGCATAAAAGTTGATACAACTAACTCTCAAAGTAGTTTGAAGCATTCAAAAATCTATACTTTTTTTTCCACAGTTCTGAATACTTTTTAATAGAGGTTTTAAAAGATCTGATGTATTGTGTTGCCAAAATTCAGTAGGGATGGCTACTGTATATTGTAACAGCTGAACAGCAGTTAAATTGCATACAGCAAACCATAATTTAGCTTTAATGACAGAAAATGACAGTCTTTGTTACTGTTCAAGTTTGAAGGAAGCATTATATTCCACTATAACCATATTTTATAAAAATGGTGAATTCCCTGATTCATCCCAGCTACCAAAAATTATTTATTTCTGAAATAATGTGATTTAATTGTGTACATGGTCATAGCACCATCATTTTGTTATACGTTCATGGTTGGATATTTTGGAGAATATTAGTGTGCAACCTTGGTTCTTTTGCAGAGAGATAGGCTTTACTGAGACTTTCCAGGTTTTACTGTGCATACAGACAATCAGATGTTGGATCATGTAACACACAGTCTCTAACTCTTTCAAGTGATTTATGTATATGTGACTTCTGATTGGTTGGGAATAACCATGCTTTTTGTATAATTAAATTCATTATAAGCATGTATTTTATCACTAACAATAACTACCCAAGCAGTTTCTCCTAAGAAACATATGAAATTTGATGTTCCAGATGGTTAATGTAATTAACATATAGATCAAGGACCAATGGCCAGGGGTAATTTTGAATAGCAGTAAAAACTCGTTAAATAAAATAAACTTACAGGTTGTAAATTTTGCAGCTATAAACTCCTTTAATGTGAAAGTTTAATATATCAGACATACACAATTCCCGTATGCCATCTATGTAAAATCATATTTAACAGATATGCACAGGCCAAACAAATATGACTATACAGTATATGAAACAAGAAACATTATTTGAGTTTTGTTTTGTTTTTTAATTTGAAAGTTGTACCCATCACTGTATTATTTATATTTATTACATTTAGCTATCTAAAAACATGTACTTTTGGTTGTAGTAGTTACCCAAAGAAAATTAATTCATGCCTATATATAGTATTGAAACCAAAATAGGCAGTAGCTTCCATCTAAATAGGCTCACTAGATCAAATATTCTAAATTCTTTTTAATAGCCAGCTTAGTAATAGCCCTGGAGGAAAAATTAAGGTTCTCCACCCAAAAAAAATAATAATAATTGAAAAGGTCTATTGCAAGGGAGTGTTTTCCTCTTCAATTAACCCATATAATAGTGCTACATTTCATTAAATGCAGTAGCATGCATGAGTGATAACTAACTGGTGAAATCAAGCTCCAAATATTAATTCAATTCAGTTTGAACCCATTAGCCTGGGGACATGTGGAGACTCAATGAAAAATCATTCCAAAATTGGTAGCATATTAATTGCATGGAAGACTTGGGTAATCTAGACCTGTCCGATTTTGTGTTGCCAAAAGTACTCTTTTAGTAAATTTAAAACAACATTTGGGTTCCAGATACATTTTATGAAAATAATTTGAAACATTTTTTATGGTCACAAATATGTGCACATATTGTGGTCCACAAATGACTTAGGATGTGCATTCATGTTTATAGATCCTAAAATAGTAGACCTTATGGTCTTGGTGACTTTCTATTATAAGAAAAAGTTTGGTTTGGTATGGCGCACTTTGGAAAGGGCTGTATAGAGGTCTATAACGAAGGAAAGGAGGGGGGAGGGGTAATGCACTGGGTGGAGTTGTGAAGGCTCAGTTATTACTAGTTCAATAGTAAATATGTATGTCCATGTATGGAAGAAAAGTTTAGGGCGAGATTGCTGAGATTGATTAGATGGCTGCCAGTTCAGATTGGAAGCTAGAAGAGGCTCTGGAACAGACAAGACAAAAAAGGGAATGGCGCCCTCTAAATGCAGCAAGTAAAAACTGTTTTTAATTAAAGGATAAAAATACACTCACATTTGAGCAGTGGTAATCGAGCGTGTCAGGGGTTGACAGGAGCTTCATCCGCAGATCCTCAGGGGTGATGGTGGTTTCACGGGCAGTTGGGCTGGAGTCCTCGATCCTGTGTCTCTTCCTGCACTGGATGTTGAGCAGCGCCGGCCGGAAACTTGAATCTGGACTGTGTGTGCTCCGTGGGGTCCTGGGGTCATCACTTCCGGGTCAGAGGTATGCGGTACCTCTGACCCGGAAGTGATGACCCCAGGACCCCACGGAGCACACACAGTCCAGATTCAAGTTTCTGGCCGGCGCTGCTCAACATCCAGTGCAGGAAGAGACACAGGATCGAGGACTCCAGCCCAACTGCCCGTGAAACCACCATCACCCCTGAGGATCTGCGGATGAAGCTCCTGTCAACCCCTGACACGCTCGATTACCACTGCTCAAATGTGAGTGTATTTTAATCCTTTAATTAAAAACTGTTTTTACTTGCTGCATTTAGAGGGCGCCGTTCCCTTTTTCGTCGTGACTTTCTATTATGTAGATACTTTAAAGGGGTTGTAAATCCTCATTTTTTTTCACCTTACTGTATCCTATGCATTAAGGTGAAAAAACTTCTGACAGTGACCGCCCCCCCCCCCCCATTTTACTCACCTGACCCCCTTCGATCCCTCAGCAGAGACACGCTATACCTCTCTGCCCGGGGTTCTCAGCTCTTGATTGGATAGATTGATAGCAGTGCAGCCATTGGCTCCCGCTGTTGTCAATCAAATCCAATGACGTGGGCGCCAGGGGACGGGCTGAGTCCTACATTCAGCGTCTATGGACGCCAAATGCTGGACTCGGGAGCGCGCCCACAAGGTAACGATATGGGGAAGAGCTGATAGCACCGCCGGGAGGACCCCAGAAGACAAGGATCGGGGCCACTCTGTGCAAAATGAACTGCACAGTGGAGGTAAGTATGACATGTTTGTTATTTAAAAAAAAAAAAGCTTTACAATCACTTTAAGACTTGGAGCAGATCATTCTTGGAAACCTTTATATTAAGAGATGCAATTTGAGAGATAGACTTTTTTGGAACGTTAGAACTTGAAGGTACACTTAAATTTTAGCTGATTTATCTGTTGTTAATGACAAACTTGGAAATCTATAAAGATCTATGTGGTATTTAGTAAACAAATCATAAATTGTATGAGGGTTGGTAAGTAAGTTTAACAGATCTGCCTTTGTGTGCGATAACTGAGCAAGATTCTGTTTAGCCATGTAATTTGTTGGCCAACAATGCCTTAGTCTTATAACTTGCCTGTAATAAATGTTTATTATAAAGGAGGATTTTTTTGACTGGGATAACGGTTCGATACATATTATGTCTGTGTTTTTTTTTCTCTCTCCTATTCCAAGATAATGGAGGAGAGGGCAGGAGGGGACATGTCCCCATTGATCCATGTTTATTGCAGCTGAGCCCAGAGACCCAAAGCATTTAGCTCCTCAGAGCTTCAGAGGTTCAGCAGCTTGAAGAGAACAGAGTATTATTAAGAATGAAATATAAAATCAGTTTCAGTTTCCTACACTAGCGCTCCATCTGTTATCAAGCATGCAAATAAAGGCATAAACTCACCAGGCCAAGATCTGACTGCGTAATGCATCTGAATTTTGTGTTATTAGCTAGGGGTAAGAAAGGTGTGAGGAAAGAAAATCAAGGTGGGCAAAGGTGTGATGGGAATGTGTTAAAAATAAAATTCCCATTTGTGCATGTATGCCTAGTATCATATATTTTTATTTTTTTATTTTTCATTTTATTTTTTTCTGCCTCTAAACACTGGGCTAAAAAAATGTGCCTCTAAACATTCTAATATGCATGGACACATATTATAACATTGAGCTGTTTCTACAGGCAGGAGAAAAAAATGCAAAACTACTGTAAAAACAGCATTTTTTAAGCCTAGTGTGCATGGACCCGTAAAACTATATTAGAGCAGGATAGGAACTCAATACAATTCAAAACCTTAGTTATGCGTTCGACTGTTGGATGCATAAAAACTTTACATTTTAATAGCTGTCCATCCCCCACTATGGACAATTCCTCTCAGTTGCTGTCCTGATGATGATCTGTGTCACAGAGAGCATGTAAAACTTGACACAAGGCTCAAATCCTTCCCTACTCCAAAACTAAAAAGAAATTGTCTAGAGTTCCACCTTTAAAGCCACACTGCATTCAGATAAAAAGTGGTTATAGAAAAAAAAAATTGTGGCCACTATAATGGTATGCGCTAGGCAAGCCCAGTGACTTCATAGAGAGGTAAAGAGATTAAGAGGGTTGGAAAGGAATAACTAGGGTCAGGAACAGAGAGTGGGATAGAAAGAAGGAAAGGGAAAAAGTGAAACAGAATAAACAACGAAGGAGTCAGATAAGTGGGTCATAAAGTACCAGTCAGTTCAAGTAGCCATAGATGGTACAAGTCATCAATCTTGGACAGTACAATTATGATGTTGTGGCCGCAAAGACCAAAAGGTGGCAGATTTTTCACAATTCGATTTTTGCGTGCTAGCAATCCCTCCATTTCTCATTGTAATAAAGGTCTCTAATCATGCTGGTTAAGGTAGGTTGAGAGCTAGAGTTCCACTCCACAATCTAGTTATGTTGAGTTTGACTGCAAGCAGCAAATGCATGATAACGGGGCTAGATTGGGGTGGGAGTTTTTCTACTCCTACTGTATGTGTAATAGAGCAAGGGCTGGGTTAGGTGAGTTTCCCATTATACATATTATGTTGAAGGCTAGGAAGAAAACCTGATTCCAGTACAATCAAAATGATTTTCAATACCACAAACTGTGGACAAGCAAGTCTGTTCATGTGCACTGTCTCCAGCATCTTGAGGATTGGGTTGTATAGAGTTTAGAAATGTTATAAAGGGTAAGGTACAGTACAAGCAGTGTAAAAAAATTGATACAGTTTCAAGTGGTTTGAACAATGGGAAATTTTATAAGTAGGGATAAAGGATTTTGTCCATATAAAGACTGTAAAGCCCTGTACACACGATCGGATTTCCTATGGATTCTAATCCGATGGATTTTTCCATCGGAAATCCGATGAAGCTGACTTCCATCAGCCTTGCCTACACACCATCAGTCAAAAAACCAATCGTCCCAAACGCCGTGACATACGACGGCACTATAAAGGGGAAGTTCAAATCCAATGGCACCACCCTTTGGGCTGCTTTTGCTGATTTCGTGTTAGCGCGTGAGTAAAAGTTTGGTGAGAGCCGATTCGCGCTTTTCAGTCTCCGTGCTTTTCAGTCCGTTACAGCATGACGAATGTGCTATCTCCATTACGAACGCTAGTTTTACCAGAACGAGCGCTTCTGTCTCATAATTCAGTCTGAGCATGCATGGATTTTTTATCCGATGGAGTTCCACACAGACGATCGGATTTTGCTATCGGTTTTTTTCCATCGGAAAAATTTAAAACATGTTTTTTTTTCACACCGATGGAAAAAAGACCAATGGGGCCCATACACGATCGGTTCGTCCGATGAAAACAGTCCATCGGACTGTTTTCATCGGTGAAACCGATCGTGTGTACACGGCTTAAAATCTCCCCAAATCTACTTCTCATTTGCACATTGTTTTGGTTTTATAGTTGGCAATATGATTGTTTAAGAGTGTACAACTGGGAGATTCCTTTCTTAGGGTATTTAGTAGCTATTAAAAATAGATTTATTGGTACAGCTATAGATAGATAGATAGATAGATAGCTATAGACCTTAGATGTTTGAAAGTGGGACCTTAGATGTTTCTAAGTGGGACCTTAGATGTTTGAAAGACATGGCAGATACTAACGTAGGTAAAATAATCTGACTAGGGAGGAAAGAATTCCGCATGTAGTTGGTCAAAGGATTTTATATTCTGTTTTGAGAATAGATTTTTTATAAGAGTGGTGCTGTGAGTCTCCTAGTGGTGTACACTCATATCTGGTATAAGTAGGCATAAGAGGTCTATGTGCAAGGGGATTGTATGAAGGGGGTTGATTTGTGTCGATGGGGAGGATTTCTGCCCATGCTTTGAGGGAAGCCTTGAGTGAGGAATAGTCCAGAGTTGGCAGAGGAAGTCCTGATTTTATGGTCAGGAGTGTTAAATTGGGACAGTGGAAATAGAATAATGAAGATTCCATTAGGGACAAGATTTTCCCTGTCATGGGGTTCCACCAATAGTAGAGTTGGTCCAGAAGGGATGCTCTATAATATGAGAAGAGGTGGGGTAGGCCTAATGCCCTGTACACACGATCGGATTTCCTATGGATTCAAATCCGATGGATTTTTCCATCGGAATTCCGATAAATCTGACTTCCATCAGTCTTGTCTACATAGCATCAGTCAAAAATCCGACCGTCCCAAATGCCGTGACGTAAAACACTCAGACGTGCCGAGAAAGATGAAGTTCAATGCTTTTGAGCATGCATCGACTTGATTCTGAGCATGCGTGGGTTTTTTCTCCGATGGAGTTCCACACAGACGATCGGAATTTGCTATGTTTTTTTTTTCATCGGATAAATTTAAAACATGTTCTATTTTTTTCACCGATGGAAAAAAGACCGATGGGGCCCATACACGATCAGTTTTTCTGATGAAAAAAGTCCATCGGACTGTTTTCATCGGTAAAACCGATCGTGTGTACAGGGCATAAGCCTCCATGGGTTCTAGATCTAAACATAGTAATATTTGCACATCTAGGGGGATTATTGTCCCACACATATTGGGAAAATTTACAATGTAGGCAGAGGGGAAAGGAAGAAGGGAGTGGAATCGCTATAGTGTGAAATAGGTATAACAATTTGGTGAGTGTTAGAATTTTTAAGGTGATGAGTCTATCTATTCTAGAGAGGCCAAATGAACATAGTTGTTTATGTTCCTGGGGCAAGGTGAGAAGGATTTTTTTTGTAGTTCAAGTCGAACAACTGGGAGGTAGAGGCAGAGATTTGGATGCCTAGGTATGGGATGGAGGTAGGTGGCCAAGTGTATGGGAAATTTTGAAGGATATGCAATTTTAAAGCTGGAGGAATATAGAGGTTCAAGATCAGATATTTTGTTTCATTAAGTTTATAATAAGAGACTGCACTGAATAGAGAGCGGGATGCTTGAATCTCTCTTAGGGAGTTACATCAGTTGGTAACAATGAGAATAATATCATTAGCAAAAACATTGATTCTGGTTCAAGGTTATGGAGATCCATTCTGGAGATGCATGGATGAGTCAATATAATATAAGTCAAATATAATAGGTGAAAGGTGGCAGCCCTGTCTGGTGTCATTTTTAATATGGAATTCCATGGAAAGGGTACCTGCGGTGAGTATTCTCGCTAACTGGACAGAATGCAACAACATTATTGCAGATTGCAACCATATGGTATTACCAAATCTCTGGAGGACAGCGCTCAAAATACCCCAATGGACCCTATTAAATTCCTTCTTTGTGTCCAATGAGAGAAGCAGAGAAGGTGTTTTTGGGAGTTCTTTGCTTTGTAAATTCAGTAGTGTTGTTTTTTTTAATCCATCATGTGCAAGCAAAAATCCTGTTTAAATTTTCCTTGCATATTCTTTGCAAAGCAAATGTTTTTGTTTGTTTTTACCTCATGCAGATAGGTGCAAATTCCCGTTAAGGGTGAACATGCTCTACTCTTTTAGCAAATCAACCACAGTTATAATCTGAGGAAAACTGAATGGAAGTACTTTTGACTAAATAAATATAGATCTTTCCTGTATATGAATAAGGGCTTGTTTACAAAACAGTCCCACGTTCAGCATGCAGTCCAACGTGTGCGTTTACATGCATTTGTAATGTTTTTGCAATGCGTTTTGCAGATAATA